>LNAC01000091.1:2440477-2450510 GCA_002007465.1 Ailurus styani
GCACCGGGCGCGGGACGCAGGCGGCGCGGCGGGGGCCGGGGCCCATGGCTGCGGGGCGGGCGCCGGGGCGAGAGCGCGTGAGGGCGTGGAGCGGGGACTGAGGACCTGTTCACCTGCTCCCCGCGCCACCGGGGAGCACTCGCGCGGGCTGCGCGGCTGAGCCCCGCGGCGCTGAGAAGTTTCTGGCCCCCGGCCCCGGTCAGTTTCACGTCCGCTCAGCGTCCGCGCTCGCCGGTTCGCGGGTCTACTCTCCCGCCTGCGCGGCCGGCGGGTCACCGCCCCCCCTTCCCGGGCACCCTGCCCCCAGCCCGTCCCGGCCGCGCCCCCTCGGCCGCACTGTAGCCTTCGATCCCGGCTCGGCGGCGGATCTGCGATCGCAGACCGGTCGACCGCAAGGAAGGCAGGAGGGAGCGGTCCCCTCCGCGCGCGCCCCGCCTTCCCACGCCCAAGCCCGCACCTCCCCACCTTGCGCGCCCAGCCGGGGCTCCGCTTTCCTTCCGGGGAAAGAGAAAAGGTCCCGGCTCCGCCACCGCCTCTTAAAGGGGCAGCACCGCCCCTCCCTCCTCATCCTCCCTAACCAGGCTCCGCCCTCTCCCCCAAACACCTGTCGGGAGCCCCCAAAGGCTTGGATTTCCCCTCTCCGCCCCTTGCTTCTCCGAGGAAGCGTCACCTCCCGAGCAAGATGGATTGGACGGGCGGGGCCGGGGGTGGGATTTGTCCGGCTGCTTTGCTCCGGCTGCTACAGCTGCTGGAAAGGCCGTTCCAGGCGCGGCCACCTCTGCGGGCCCGCTGGAGAGCCCCGGCGTTGGCGCATCTGCGAAGCGACATCCGCGCGCCTCTGCGTGGAATGCCGGCTTCGCCTCCGCAGCGCTGTGAGTCCCTGAGAGGCGGCTGGCGGTCTCTGGGCGTTCTTCCTCGCACCCGGCCCCTTGGCTGTCCTTGTCAAGATGGGTTTCTCTTGCCCGCCCGTCCCCACCCACCCCGATCCGGGCTGGATATGGTCCCTCCGCAAAGCCAGACAGATATTTAGCAGTGGTACTAACCAAGCATTGCTAATTGTGATGAGCAGCAAGACAGCGCTTCCCCCAAAGGGCTCCGCCTTCTGGAATCCCTTATGAACCCTTCGGGGTGGAAAGGAGTCCCTTCTCCTTAGAATGCACTGTGTGGCCAGGGAGCTGGGCCCAGACTGTACCCATGCCTCATCCACTCCCGCCTTCAGGGCCCAGCCCAGCAGATTCCCAAAGGTCTCCCCCTCCTACCCAGGCTCAGCCTGAGTGTTTGGAGACTGGGTGAGGACGCCAGCCTCCCTAGGTGTGTAGTGGGTGGCACCAGGTGGAGGCAGGTGGGCGGGGCCCAAATGTCCGGTCATCCTCCGAAGAATCTAACTGAAAGCGAACTTGGAGAGGTCACTGTGTACTTTCTTCAACCGAACTCAGATTTCTCATACCACAGCACAAAGACCCACTTTCCCTGAACATTCTTTTCTCCTGGCTGAAGGGACTTTCTTCTTTTGGCCCGGAAGTTCAGCTTTCAGCCCTCTCACTCTCTTGCAGTTTGATTTAGAGTCCCTGTCTCTGAAAGTTTATAATAATAAAAAGAAAGCTACTATGTAGAAAGTGCTCAAAAAAGGGGGGGGCTCATGCAGCAGGAACTATGCTAAGTGCTTTACAAAGATTATTAGATTAAATCTTCACAGCAATCTTTGAGGGTTATCTGCTTTAAGATGAGAAACCCAAGGTTCAGAGAGGTTAAGCAACTTGGTGAAGACCACACAGCTTGGATTTTAGTCCTGTATTATCTGACCTCAGAGTCTTTCTTGACCCCTTATGCTAATCATTATCATTTGTATGATACTCAGGGCAGGTCTAGGTTTGGGGGGGAGGGGCTGAAGGTATCCATTTGGCACCTCCCTAAGGAAAGGAAGAAGGACTCGGAGTAGGAAATGAGATTGAGAGCCTGGAAGGGGACTTGAACGTTATAGTTTATGAATCATTTCACATACAGACTCTTATATCATCCTCCTATCCTCCCTGTGCAGTCAGGATGATCATCCTCATTTGACTTAGGAGGAAATCTGGATGTCCAAGGTCAGACAGTTCAAGGGGGTGGGGGCAGAACTAGGACTGGAAGCTACTCACCATGGCTGCATCTGTAAGAGACGAGTGCTAGACAGATGTTGGTCAGACAGCCAGATGCATCTGAATGAAAGCAACTACAACAACAGTGCATCCCTGTGTGCCCTTAGAACAGCATTTGTTCCTGAGCTGTGACTCCCAGCGCCACCTAGCCTCTCCCTGTGGTCTGCCGTGTGGCCCATGGCCTGCAGGGGTTAGGAGACATCCGGGCTCAAGGAACAGAAAGCTGACCTGGGTGGAGGTTGACCAGTACCTTGTTCTCCTTTGGGCTGGCTGCTGGGTCACAGCCACCTTATTCCCGGAGGAGGGAAGACGGCTGGGGCCAGGAGGGCAGGGCCAGGGTGGAGGCTCTGTGTGGGCAAGGAGTCCCACCTGAAACAGCTTTGAGAATCCCTTGATGACAGATGGGCTCTGTGCCAGGCGTTATCTCTTTGGCCATCCCAAACAGGAATGACCAGTATGTCCGATCCCAGGGCTGGGAGCAGGAAAGGGATGAGGGATGGTTTTTCCACTCCAGGGGAGTATCCTGAGGGAATGTGGAAGTGGGAGCAGGCCGCCTGGGAGCAGGGGAGGGCTCGAGCGAAGGAATGTGGGGGAGTGTCAGAGAGATCTGGGGGAGACGGAGCGGAGATGGAAGGAGATGTGGACACTAGAAGGGTCTCTGAGCTGGAGAGGGGCAGAAAGAGAAAACTCAAGTTCATGACGATGGTCTGAAGTCCCCTGGTTCCAGGGACATACCATCCACAGCCTGATCTCGTGCCTCAGTTGACTTTGTCATGGCAACTCTTCTCCGTGGAGAAGGGCCCACTTAGAAAGGTAGACAGAGAGAAACCAGGGCACATGAATAACACACGGGAGAAGGAATCAGAGTCCTTTTTTTTGTGTCTGGCCACTGACAGCTTGTAAGCCCCACCTCTCCCCCTTTGCCGTACACTGGACAAGCTGATAACAAAGCCTGGGGGACCACGTTCCCTTCTTTGGCGGCCATGGGGAACCCCTTTCCCGCATAAATGCTCACCTCGATCTCAGTCCCTAACCACAATAAGGCCATCTCCTCTCTTTGCTCTCTCAGGCCATTTCGGACCCTGCTCAACACGCCAGCCCTACTCTCCCCCAGAGACCTCAATTATGTAAATAATAAACTTTTTAATACCCTCTTGGCCTGTGTGCGACGTCATCGGCCTTGACATCCAGCAAAAAGCTTGGGTGGGGTCCCTTCTGCAAGGGATGGTGAAAACAAGTCCACTATGGGTTCTGTTGTGGAGGTAGGAAGGCTTCTTGGAAGAGGAGTATCTGGACAAGGGAGAAGGGAAAGACTAGCAGGACGGAGCCTCGGGAGAGAAGAAAGAAGAAGGGTTACTGGGGTCTGGATTGGGGTGAAGTTTTCTGAGTCACAATGATGACAACGTCAAGATCCTGTCGAGGTGACTTCTTTTATTCAGCGCTTGCTAGGTTTGTGTTAGCCTTTCTCTGGGGGACCCCCCCAACTCGCTCTCTCAGAGCCCCGGACCACACTGCTTGCTCGCTCACTCCGCGCAGGAAGGTCGGAGTGCAGACAGGTTGTGCAAGGGCAGCTGGAGGAAAGAGAGTTGGAGCAGGACTGAGGCACCCTGTGGGTTGAGCGCAGGCTCTCTTCGGCCCTCTCACCTAGGGCAAGGTACTGTCCTCCTCCAAGCCTCGATTTCTCCATCTGTGCAACGAAAGGCCTGAAGGAAATGTCTCATTATTCCCCAGGCGGCAGCCGGTGTATCCCAAGGCTCCTAAGATTTGTTGAACTAAGTGGACCAAATCTTTGCTATTGAATTAAGACTCAGGTCTCTATCTCTGATCTGAGTTGAAAATGCAAATTACTGAGGAGGGAGGGAGGAGCGATGAAGCATGAATGAGTTTATCAGATTTCCTTTCTCCTGTGACCTAGATACATTCAGGCAGGCGCCCCATCCCTGCCTTGGAATCTGTCAGTCTCAAACATTCGCGGACACCCTCCTATGTACCGGCCCAGAGCTGAGAGCCCCCAGGGGTGTCAAAGATAAAGCAGGGCATCTTCGGGGGAGGCCGAGCTTTCTCCTTGACCCCACATTTGGAGAACTCTCAAATATAAACAGTCTAAACCTGCACTGCATTGTATTTTAGGGCTGGTGCTTGTGGGGCAATGGTGCTGGGGGGGGGTGCCCCGCAGTCACTCTCGAATCTTCCAGCCCTTACAGTGACTTCTAGTCTGGGCTTGCCGTCTGATTATAGACTCACAGGTTTTTGGGAAGATAGAACTGGGGCCCAGAAGTCGCTCACGACGTGGTAGTTGTGCTCACTCTTGATGACAGCTGTGTTTCCAGCAGCCCTGACAGTGACTCAAACACAGGGGGTCTTCAACCACCACGTGTCCAGCTGAATTCAACCAGCCCTAAAACAGAGAACCCAGGAGCGGTGAGCGGGAGGCCAGCTCTGTCTCATAAATATCCTCTTGCTCCTGTCCCCTCCCCAAGCCTGGGATCCTGTTGGGACAAATGTCTTGGCTCAGTGGGTTGAAAAGGAAAGTCAGAATTCTGAGGCATGAGTCGCTGTGCCCACTGACTCACTTCCTCCTCCCCACCCACTCCGGACCCAGCTGGGCCCTGAGGAACAGGTTGGAGCCTCCTCCCTGCCCATGCCCCTCCTCCCAGCACCCCACGCCCCTGGGCCCTCAACTCTGGACCTCACCCCTGCGCGCACCGCTGCAGCGGGACAGTGAAGTCAGCGACCCCTGATCTGCAACGTGCTTGCAGGTTTCCATGAGCTACGGAGCAGACTACAGGGCAGCCGGGGGTGAAGGGGAGGGGTGCGGCAGCAGAAGGGCAGAGGCCCTGCTCTCAGGCTCCCCAGTCAGATATGCCAGGCAGGGCACCCTCTGGAGTTTGATCTGGGAGGTAGCAGAAATTCCCCTCTTCCTTAAAGGCCGGCTCCTTTCCTGCCAGGATCACAGAAATTCTCACCATCAGGCAACCTCCCTATGGCCTAAGGCCTTGTCTCCCGAAGGTTCCTTTAGAAGGCGGGGAGCTCTACCTGGCAGGGCAGCACGCGGGCTCCCTGGCGGGGACCGGGCAGGATGTTACGACATGGCCCACAGAAACCAGGCCCCCGGGGGATAAATGATTCAGGCAGCGTGAAGGTAGGGGGAGGGAGGGAAAAGGCCAGAGCTGGGACAAAGAATGATTTCATGGAGGTGGGAGGGGCGGGCAGGGGTTCCAGACAGGCCCCTGGCACTGCCCTCCCTGGTTAACTGTTTAGCCTGATGGGGTAATGAGGAAGGGATTTCACTTTTCTGCAAAGCAACGCCCAGAGTCCTGGCCTTTTCCCTCTGCAGGTCCCCTTCCCCGCCTTGTCCTGGGCTCCTGTGAAGGAAAGAGTCGCGTGGGGCTCGAGGGATGCCAAGACCACTCATTCCTTCAGTGGCAGCACCGCTCTGGGCGACCTCCTGGTAACTGGGAGGCTTGATTGCTGAGCCAGGCGGAACCCAGGGCTACGGCCCCGCCCGGGAGGACGAGCAGGTGCACACACACGAGGACATGGGCCCGATGAGGTGCTGTGGGCGGGGCAGTGGGGCAGTGAAAGGCTTCAGCGCGCTGGCCTTAGAACTAAAGGGAACAGATGGGTTCCCACCTGGCAGTGAGCTGAGAGCCTTTGTGGATTCAAAAGACCCA
This sequence comes from Ailurus styani, assembly GCA_002007465.1. Lineage (NCBI taxonomy): Eukaryota > Metazoa > Chordata > Mammalia > Carnivora > Ailuridae > Ailurus > Ailurus styani. The sequence continues at coordinate 2,446,290 of LNAC01000091.1, forward strand.
TCTGGGCTGATGCAGGGAGGGACCTGAGAAAGGATGAGGACCTGCCCTATTGCAAAGATGGACATGGACTTGAGAGGGTGGGGGCAGGAGTCGGTGCAGGGGACTCGGGGAAAGGTCAGTGGCAGGGATGGTTCGGGAGTCTACAGGACTTCTAAGGCCTCCTAGGTGGAGGTACAAGTCGGCCAGGCCATCTTCGGGGGACCCCAGGACAGGGGTGGAGAGAGACAAGAAGGCCAGAGCCCAGGATGGACCCCAGAGTGGTGCACTCCAAATCTACTGGCAGAGGGAAGTTTTTATTGTTTTTGTTTTTTAAGATTTTATTTATTTATTTGACAGAGAGAGAGAGAGAGATCACAAGTAGGCAGAGAGACTAGGGAGAAGCAGGCTCCCTGCTGAGCAGAGAGCCCGATGCGGGACTCGATCCCAGGACCCTGAGATCATGACCTGAGCTGAAGGCAGAGGTTTAACCCACTGAGCCACCCAGGCACCCCAGAGGGAAGTTCTTAGGGGCCTTTCCCCAGAAGCACTAGCCCCAGCCTGGACATCAATTGGGCCATGACAACCTGGCTCCTAGCGGTCAGGCTGGGGTCACAGCAAGCTCCTGGAGATGGTTCCTGTGGTCTCAACTCCCACAGGCCACTCACCACCTGCACCCAGGTCTCCAGGCCCCCAGCTCTGTCCTTTCTTCGGTCTAGCCCCCTTGTTTTTCTTGCTCCCTTGGTGACCCCATTTATGACCCCAGGGGCCCCCACTTCATTCATTCCATGCCTTCTCTACTCTCTGCTCCCATAGACAGCCTCGGGCTTCAGAACACTGCACCCCCACACTCACTGCCAGGGTGCCAGGCAGGGGGATCTGCTACCCCAATGCACATCAGCCTCTAACTCACTTTTGTCACCTCCGAGCCTCAATTTCTTTGCAAAGAGGCGATGATCATGCCCAACTCTGGGGACGGTTGGGAGACTGAGTGAGAGCATATCAGGAGAGCACGTGGCAGGGGGCCACACACCATGCCCGTCCCCTCTCTTCCCTTAGATAATCATTACCTGACTCAGAGGCCCTCCTACCCTGACCCTATTTAAAACCAACCTCGGGGGCACCTGGGGAGCTCAGTCAGTTAAGCAACTGCTTTTGTCTCAGGTCATGATCTCGGGGTCCTGGGATCGAGCACCAAGTTGGGCTCCCTGCTCAGTGTGGCATCTGCTTCTCCCTCAGCCGCCCCCCTACCCTCGCTCATGCTCGTGCTCTCTCGCTCTCTCTCTCAAATAAATAAATCAAATCTTAAACAAAAACTACCTTGGACAACTTGCAGAACCAAGCCTAAAAACCCAGCTGCTCAGCTCAGCCTGGGGCTTGAGGTCCTCCAAGACCACCTGCTTACCCTTGGTCCTTGCACTCCACACTCCCATCCTTTCCCCATGGCCCCAGCCCAGGGAGAGGATCTTCATCCCCCAAATTCTGCGCACCCCTTTCTCAAGACCTTTGCCCAGGGGGTTCCCTCCACCTGCAAGCAGCACCCCAGCATCTTTCTGCCCATTGACAGCTCCCCTTCTGTCAAAGCCAATTGAGGTCTACCGTCTTCCTGGGGGCCTCCACAGATGCTTTCTGCTCCAGGACAACCCTCTTTTTCCCTCAGATAGAGCACCTGTCACCTTGGGCCACTGAGTCACTTATTGGCTTGGGCAAAGTTGCTTAAGCTCTCTGTGACTCAGTCTCTCCACCTGCACACTAGAGTGAACAGCCGCGTGCTAACTGTGGAGTCAATGCACAGAATAAGTGGGAATCGCGCAGCACCCGCCACAGTGAATAGGTTAAGGTTAATAAACATTATTTTTTATTGAGATGGTGGTGGGGGTGAAGGTGGCTGTCTGTCTCCCTACAGTCCTGACTCCCAGGAAAAGCAAGCTCAGACCCTCTCTCTTTCCACCTTGCCAATAGCTCTGACTACAGTGCTCTGCTTGGAGTGGAGGTCAATGGTATGCATCACATTGAATCTTCTCTGGTCCATCGAACAACTCATAGTATTTCGTATAGGTTCCCCTTGGCCCCATTCATGTGCGGCACGGACATTTCTATGTCCAGGAAGTGGATCCCTAAGAGCTAGTGGAGGTGTCAGCACCTGGGGAACCCCATCACAATACCCCCATCACCAAGGAGCCTGGTTGGCCTTCCCTGGGGCTCAGAGCAGGATTCCAACACAGGGATGGGGAGACGGTAGAGAGTGGTCATCCTGGAAGACTTCTTGGAGGTGGAAAATGGGAAAAACTGGGCTGAGAAAAGGGATAGTCATTTTTATTGGGAGTCTTACTGGGCCAAGCCCTATATGTAGATTATGACCTTTATTCTTCATGACAAGCCTGTGAGCTCAGTCCTATCATCCCCTTTTCCAGAAGAAAACAAAGGCCCAGACTGGCAAAGTGACATGCCCAAGATCACAGCGCTGGTTGGAGGGAGCAAGATTCTAATCCCGATCTGCTGGGCTCCGAGGGGAAGGCCCAGCTGAGAGGCAGTCCAAACTGAGAATGGTGGGAGAATTCCAGCCTCGGGCCAGCTGCCCACGCATCCAGGGAGGCGGTGGGCGGGGCGGAAACAGCCACCAGAAGCCAGGGGCACGCGGCAAACAAGGGTGCCAGGAAATGAACCGGACCGGGGTCCTTCCTCCCGGCCCGCCCTGTACCCCTGGCCAACTGCCACCTCCCTGCAAGAGAACAGAGAAAGCTGGACCGGAGCCCAGGGATGGCCGGGAGGGTCTTGAAGCCCCGGCGGAGCCCTGCCAGACCTAAACCCCTGTCCCAGGAGGAGAGACAAAGCAGGATCCCTGGGGTCTCCTCTGCCTCAGCTGGAGCTCAGACAGGGGCGGGGCACAGAGAAGGCACTGGGTAGATGTGTGTTGAAAGGAAGGACGTGGAGGTGCGGTGTCAAAACCCCGTCAGGCTGGAGGTGAAGAGACTTGGTCCCAACACGGTTCTCCAGCCTCGTGACCCTGGATGAGTCTCAGAACCTCCCTATTCATCGGATCAAGTTGTTATCCTGGAATGCCCATCACAGCTTGGGTCGCTTCCAGCTCTGACAATGCAGTTCTATTAATTCTTCTACTCACTCACTAATTTGTTATTTCAGCGAAATACATAACACAGCTCAGTAAATATATTTGGGTACTAATGAAGTGGTGGGCAGTGTGGCAGTAGTAAGCAAAGGCCGTGGAGGGTGGTGATTTGTTAAAAGCAAGATGGCCTGGGTTCAGATTCTCCCTCCATCACCTGCTGACTTGAGTAACCTTGGGCAAGTTCCTTAGTCATGTTGAACTTCAACTTCCTCATCTGTAAGAGAGAGATAATAGGAGTATATACTTCATGGGGTTATTGGAAAAGTTAAATGAGATAATGCAAATAAAGGAAAATGGTACATAGTAAATGTTAGCTATTATTACTGCTAAGAGATGAGTGAATTTCAGCAAAGATGGGTGGTGTGTGTACGTGCAGAGCCAGTGGGGTGGGGGGGAAGCATCGGAACAGTGTGTCCTTAGATACAGAGGCAGGAAGACCCAGTAGGAGTCTAAGGAATAGCAAGAGGCCAGTCTAGACAAGGTGGAAAGAGTTAAGTAGGGTGCAGATGGTGAGGGGCTTTTGTTAGGCTAAGAAACTTGGATCTGACCTTGTAGATTGGCATTTCCTAACTGGTACTCTCCCAGAGTTCCATGAGCTGCTACTGGATGTTTTATAAATATGCAAGAGGTAGGCGGGGGGGTGGGGGGCAGGAGGGTGGGAAGCTTGGGTGGCTCAGTCGTTTAAGTGTCTGCCTTCGGCTCAGGTCATGATCTCAGGGTTCTGGGATCAAGACGTCATCCGACTCCCTGCCTGGCGGGGAGTCTGCTTCTCTCTCTCCAGCGCTTGCTCTCCCTCAAATAAATAAATAAAATCTTAAAAAATATATATATACAAGGGGGAATGGCGGAGAGGACTAGATGTCCACATGCAGAAGAATGAAGCCAGACCTCTACTTCAGATCATAGACAAAAATCAACTCAAAATGGATCAAAGATCTAAATGCAAGAGCTAAACCTATAAAACTCTTTGGAGAAAGCACAGGGGTAAATCTTTGTCATCTTGGATTTGGCAATGGATTCTCAGATGCAACCCCAAAACACAAGCAACAAGAGAAAATATAGGGAAATGGAATGCCAGGGTCTGAATGCTTGCATCCCCTCCACCACCAGCCCCC
>LNAC01000091.1:2450668-2476681 GCA_002007465.1 Ailurus styani
CGGGGGGGGCGGGGGGTGCAGAGGGAGAAGCAGTCTCCCCACTGAATGGGGAGCCCAATGCAGGACTCGATCCCAGGACCCTGGGATCCTGACTTCAGCTGAAGGCAGCTGCTTAACCCTCTGAGCCACACAGGTGCCCAGTTAGTGCCCTCATAGAAGAGGCTCCACAGATTTCTCTAGCCTCCTGTGAAGATACAGGGAGAAATCTGCACCTGTAAGAGGGCCTGCACCCCACCGTGCTCATGCCCTCACCCTACTGAGTGTCCCCTTCCAGCCTCCAGAGCTATGAACCACAATTGTTTAGAATCTTCCCAGTCTGTGGCATTTTGCCCGAATGGACTAAGACACTGCGCTTCACACTTTAAAACAAAGTGTTTCAAAGGACACCTTCACGAAAGCAAAAAGATAACCCCTAGAATGGAATAAAATAGTTGTAAATCATGTATCTGATAAGAGATTGGTGTTAGAATATATAAGGGACTCTAAGGAGTCAATAGTAAAGAGACGAGCAATTCAGCTGAAAAATGGGCAAAGGATCTGAATAGATATTTCTCCAAACAAGGCATAGAGAGGGACGACAAGCCTAGAAGAAGATGCTAGTCGTTAGGGAAATGCAAGTCAGAGCCACGATGAGACACTGCTCCACGCTCAAACAAGGACGTGGAGAGCCAAAAAATCGGGTCAGTTTCAGTAAAGACGCCGAGAACTTGGAGCCACCGGGCACCATTGGCGGGGATGTTAAATGATGTTAATTACCTCAAAACACAGTCTCATATGTCCTCAAAGAGTTAAATATAGAGTGACCTTTTGGTCCCCCAATTCCACTCCCTGGTGTACACCCAGGAGAAACGGACACATACGTTTCCACAAAAGCTTGTACATGGATGTTCATAGCAGCTTTGTTCATAATAGCCCCGAAGTAAGACTCACCCAAATGTCCATCAGCTGATGAATGGACAAGCAAAATGTGTCACCTCCACACACTGGACTGTTAATCTGGCCACAGAGAATGAAATGATACACATTACACTATGGTTGAACCTTGAAGACATCTTGCTGAGCAAAAGAAGCCAGGCACGAAAGGCTATATATAGTATGATTCCATTTATATGAAATGTCCCGAATCGGCAAATAGGGAGACACAGAGCATGTTAGTAGTTGCCTAGGGTTCAGGGGGAGGGATGGGGGAGGAGGCTGGGGATGACAGCTAAAGGGCATGGATGAGGGTTCTTTCTGGGGTGAAGAAGACATTACAAAATTGATTGCAGCGAGGGTTGCATGACTGTGAATATACTAAAAACCACTGAATTGTATGCTTTGAGCAAGTTGTATGACATGTGAATTGTATCTCAACAAAGCTGTAAAAAAGAAAATATGAGGCAGGGTGTGAAGCGATCGTCATGTTTACTTAGGACATTCTGGGTCTGGGAGGGAAGTTTTGCTTGGGGAATGCTTTGAGCCGACACGTGTTGGCAAACTTGGAGTGTGTTTGTTTGCAGCATTTCCCAAGATGTTGACTGTAGTTCATCATGGAACGGTTTTCAGAGGAACTTCTCTTTGCTTTTTCCAAAACATGTTTCACAGAACACAGTTTGGCACGTTTGGCCACAAGCAATGGGGAGCCATTGAAGGTTCACACAGTGGTGGGGGGCGGGGGTCTGGCTAGAGCTGGGCTTCGGCGGAGAACGGTGGCAGTAGGGAGAATGGAAGGAGGAAGGACAGCCTAGTGACTTGGTGCCAGCGAGTTGGTTTAAAAGCATCCGAATAGACTTTTCTCTACAGAATACACACAAATGGCCAATAAGCATTAGGAAGACGTTCAACATTATTGGTCATCAGGGAAATGCAAATCAAAACCACAGTGAGATACCAATTCACACCCGCTGATGTGCAGGCCGGTGACAGGGGCCTGAACATGACCTTGGTTGTGTGTGGTTGGGGGAACCATCCTGCCTCACCTCTCTTTGGCTCCTTAAAAGGGTGCTTCCCTCCTCCCCGGGTTCCCCCACCCAAGCCCTAGGAATTCCCAGACCCTCCCTGACACAGACAGGAGCTCCCCACCAGCCTGGTGCTTCCGGAGAGGATGCTGGGGGCTCTCATTCATCCTGGCTGTGTTTATGTCCCTTTTCCTGGAAGTGGGCAGGGCACCAGCCTGGTAAGGCTGGAGGGGGTTGGGGGAGACCTAGATCTGGAGACCTAGAGGAGAGTAATGGATGCATTACTCCTGCCCCAGGGTGGAGGGGGGCAGTAGTGGGTAGGAGCAGGTTGACCTGATCAGAGCCAGGTTGGAGCAGGAGCCTGTCCGGTCCCAGAGCATCTTATTTCCTGCATACCCCCCTCCTCCAGGCCATGAGAAGCACACCCAGAGCTCAGGGCTGAGAGAACTTGGGAAGCTTGGCTTTTAAGTCTTGTAAGCCTCAGTCATAATGGTTCACATTTATTGTGTACTTAGCGTATACTCTATTCCATGCTAAGTGCCCCTCATCTGCTCCTTAAAACAATCCTATGAAGCAGGTACTATTATTACCCCCATTTTACAGATGAGGAAACTAAGCTCCAGAGCATTGCAATAACTTGCCTGATATTACACAATGAGACAGTGAGCCAAGTGAAATGAGTTTAGATATTGAGCTCTAGACAGGCGAGTGACGTTGAAAAAGTGCACGCAGCTGCCTTCTTCCCAGCCCCGACCCCAGGGTTCCTGTCCCACAGCCCAGCCCCGGGCAGCCCCGCATCTACGTTCTCTCCTGGGTCCCTAGGAGTGCAGGCAGGGAGCACTCTGAGACCACTTCAGCCATCCCTCTGCAGCAGATAAATTCCCGGTTGCCTAGTGTAGGGGTTGTCCAGAGATGTCCTCCAAAAGACATCCTCGTTTTCTCAATCTGACACTGCAGGAAAGTGGAAGGTCCCCCTCCAGTGTGTGTCCCCCTCCAGGCTCCTGATGGGGTAGGGAAGGGGACTCCCAAGGAGTTCCGGGGCGTCTGCCCAGGGATCAGCCCTTCCAGCCAGGGTGACAGCGGGCAGACAGCCCTCCAGGAAGGGGCACAATAGAGCAGGGTGAGAACTATAGTTTACTTTCCAAAGGCCAGACGGGGTTCATTTCCATCGCAGTACCAAGCCAAGGGCTCCCAGGAGGGCAGCAGCTAGATTTCAGAAAGAACGCCCATCAGCAAAGGATTCTGTACCGGAGGAAGGAGGCTTGGAGTCTCCCAGCTGGAGCAGACCCTGTCCAGCCTGGAGGTGGGGGGATGGCTGAAGTGGTACTGTGAGTAGTGAAGAAGATGGGGTTCCTGTCTGTCACGGGACCTGGTGGAGGGCCCAGCCAGTCCTCGAAGCTGATCCCAGCTCCGAGGCAGAGAGACACCCACGGCGGCCTCCTGCTCCCACGAGCCTTCTGGGGCTGCAGTCAAGAGTCGGCTGTGTGTGGAGGGGGGCGGGCACCATTCACTCCCCAAATATTTACGGACAGTGTTCCTAGTGCTGGGCCCGGAGCCAAGGCTCTCGGGTCAGGCCCTAGCTGCGTCCATTACTCTTGTCTCACGCGGGCCAACAGACTCTGGACACGGGGAGGGGAAGCTGGAGGAGGCAGGAGCCTGGTGCACCCCACGTGGGGGATGGGACACATGGGAGAACAGCAGCGCTGCCCCGAGATCCCTCCCACAGCCCACCCTCCCTGCAGGAATCTGGCTGCTGCCCAGAAGCCTCGGGCCTGCTCTCTGAGGAGCGACTGGGAAACTGGGGGCAGGAACGGGGCCTCCCAGGCTCCCAGGATGGGGGCGGGAGCCATCTCTCTGGTCTCCCTGGTTCACATTATCCAGGCCCCCGGGAGCCGGGGATCCCCCGGGGCCAGGCTGGGGCAGATAAGCTGCTGCCTGCCTTCCATCCCGGGCCGGAGGCTGTCCCTCGAGGCAGAGCTGACGGGAAGAGATAATCAAGGAGCTAGACAGGAGTTGGGGGGGTCCTGCCCTGGGCCAACGGGTAGCCACCTCCCAGAGTACGGTCACATCGCCCACGGCAGCCCCTGGGCATATACCCAGACCCACCTTCAAGTGGGGGGCGGACCCCAGGTGGGTAGTGGACAAAGGCCAGCCCTGTGCAGCTCACCACCTCTGGGCCAGGAGGCAGGCCCACTCCCAGGGCCCTTCTGGAGCCTTCCCTCTCACCACTTCCTTCAGCTCCATCACCCTACTTCTGCCCTCTTGTCCCGGCTCCCTCTGTGTCTCTGCCCACCCCCCACCCCCCCAGTCCTCCTCTCTCATCTCTGCACAGACAGGCTGGGACAGGAACCCAGGGGCCGCCCACCCAAAAGGCTTGTGGGGAGGAGCGTGGCTGGGCCAGGAAAAGTGGTTGCGGATTCTCCGGAAGTGTTGAGCCCCCAGACCCCCGGCCTTCTCTGTGTCTGCCTGTCCCCGCTCGTACCTGCGAGGTTTGGGGCAACAGCACAGGAACAAACAGCATGTCTCTCCCTCATGGTCTGCTTTAAGTAGCTAAAACTGAACTTCGGCCAAGTCTCTCCTGACCAGGTAAACACCTGCTCCCCTTTCCCGCAAACACCCCTGAAGACAATGGGAGGAGCCGCCACCTGCCCCTGGTGGAGCCCCCATCTCTTCATGCTCGGTGCTGGGAGGAGCTGTCAGCCTGCAGTCCTGAGGCACTCAGGTCCCCTGGGGTCCGGGGCACCGATAAAGGACAAGCCCTCTGCCTCACCACGGCCTCTCTTGGCCCACACCCGGGCTTCCCTGGCTGGGACTGGTCCGGGGAATAGGCCAGTCCTTCCACAGCTTTTGGGGGTTCCCAGGCCAGGGCAGCAAGAGCAGGTCCGCCCTAGACTTGGGGTGTTTGGTGGGAAATGTGGCTGTCACGGCAGCTGTGAGCACTCCTTCCCAGCACTCATGTCCCCTCTTCTCTCCTCCCTCCCCCCCCAACATCTGGAAGGTGCTCTGGCCTCTCCCAAGCTCCAGGGCTCCCTCTCTCAGGAAGACTTCCAGGTGGAGCCGACCCCCCCGTCCCTGGGTGGACTCAGAAAGTGCTGGTGTGCTAGCACCTGCCCTAGCTGCACAGATGTCCGCGAGTTATGTGGGAGACACACCGAGCAGGTGCCCACTCGGGTGGAGGGGCTGCTGTGCTCTACATTTTGGGGGGTGGGGACGAGACAAGGGACGGCCTCTCTGATGAAGGCATCTAGGAAAGCTCCCTGGAGGAGGTGGCCTTTGGAGAAGGGCCTCGATGAGGAGGGTCCTATCCCTCTTGGGGGCTCTATCCAGGCCTGCTGCCCCCTCACTCCCACACCAAACTGGAGCCTCCCTAACCACAGGAACTCACCTGGGGTGCTGGCTCTTCCCGATAGCCCCCCGCCTCCCAAGGACCCCCACCCCCACGGCTTCCCAGCTGGGCACTCTGGGCCGAGGAGGGAGCCTCATTTGTGCAGTAGAAAGAGTAAGACATTGCCTCCCCTGGTTTTCCTGCTGATCAGCTGGGGTCATGCTGGTGATGGTTCCCTGAAGGCAAGATCTTGTCCAAGGTGCCTCCACACGAACCAGACCCGGGGGGAAGCAGCATACAGGCTGAAGAGGAGTCCCGAACAGTGAGAGACAAATGAGACCGTCCTTCCCCTCTGCTGGCCCTGGGGGGAGCAGGAGCCCCTGGTCCCTTAGTCTCAGCTTCCCCAGACTGGCCCCTGCTTTGCAAGACAGCAGGTCACTTGTTCCCAGCTCCCCAGGCCTTGCTGACTCTCCTTGGCTCTCTGGGGGTCAGAGTCCTTCCACCCAAAGACTTGGAAGGCGGTTTCGAGGGGCCGGTCTTGGGGGGAGCTTCCCGACGTTACTGAAATGAATCTCAGTGGCCTCCTCCAGCCGTCTTGGCCTTTGGACACTGACATTCTCTACATGTCCGTGTCACATCCGCCGGAGAGGGGCTGACCTTCTGCAGCCCTGCACCAGTGCGGGAAGGGACTAGGGGGGAAATTCATGGAACAGAGGGCCCTGTGCCACACCTAATCTGCCCTGCTTGCTTCACATGAAACCCCAGGGTCGGTCGCCCAGGTTCATGAGCTCTCTAGACTTGCAGACTCAGCCTGCCCCTCTCATGTGAAAATCCATGCTGGGATTTCAAACTCCAGCCCTCACCCTGAGGGGCCTGGAGGCTCCCCTTTCCCTCTGATTTCCACCGATTGCCAGATTCTCCGTGTCCTCTCTGCCCCTCTCCTGTGGGCTGTTGGCTCTGCACTTGGTCAGGCCCTCCCTCTTTAATTCCTCCCTAAATACCTCTCACCCGGCAGAGAGGGAGGGTGTCATTCCTGAGCGGTGGGGGTGAAGACGGAGGGAGGTGGCCTATGTTTCTACCCACAACTGACCACCGGACACCACTGGTGTCCAAGCACCCAGCTGCCTCTCCTCCCACAGCCTCCAACTCATGCTGGCTGCCTGTCGCCTTGTGATCTTCTTGGTTCTCTGTCCTCTGCTTTGTCTGTCCCTGTCTCCTGCCCACGCTGCCCAAGATTCATCTGCATGGCTTCTTCCAGTTGAAGTTTTTTCCTTTGCATTGTATCGTATGCCGCCGTATGAATAGATCACCCATTGTTGATCTAGTCTACTGCTGATGGACATCTGGGTGTTTTAGTTTGGGGCTGCTGGCATCCTTGTGCATATCTTTTGGAACATAATGTATGCCTTTCAAGTTGGACGCATCCCCAGAAGTGGAAATGCTAGACCATAGGGGCTGAATATGTTCAGCTTTAATTGATGCTGTCATAAGATTTTCCAAAGCGGTTCTGCCAACTTAGACTTCCTCAGTCAGGTATGAAAGTGCTATATGCTTCATATCCCTGCCATACCTCATTGGTCTTTTCATCTTAGCTTATTGTGATTTTTGCATTTTCCTACTGACATGATGTTGCACCTTCCCTTGGGTTCACAGGCCATCTGAAAAGCCTTATTTGTGAGGTGCCTGTTCAAGTCCCTTGCCCATTTTCCATTGGGTTGTCCATCTTACTTTTATTGATTTGTAAGAGTTCTTTATATATTCTGGATACAATCCCTATGTGTTACAAATATCTTCTCCAACTCTGTAGCTTTCCTTGTCACTTTCTTAATGGTGACTTTTGATAAACGGAAGTTCTTCATTTTAATGGAGAATAATTTATCAAGTTTTTTCCGTATGGTTAGTGATTTTTGTATCCTATATAAGAAAACTTGGCCTACCCTAAACTTATGAAGACATTTTACCTACTCTAAACTTATGAAGACATGTTTTCTTCTAGTTGTTTTACTTTTTTGCATTTAGATTTGTATTCTATCTGAAATTTAGTTCTCTTTGTGATGTGAAGTGGGGATCAAGATGCCTTTTATACCATTTTTCCATATGAATATCCAGTCAACCTAGCACCATTTATTGAGAAGACTATGGTTTTCTCCGTATAGTGAAGCAGCAATATCTGTGTCAAAAATCAAGTGGCCAGAACTAGAGGGTATTATGCTGAGCGAAATAAGTCAATCAGAGAAAGACAATTATCATATGATCTCTCTGATATGAGGAACTTGAGGGGCAGGGCGGGGGGTCGTGGGAGGTAGGGAGGGAAAAATAATGAAACAAGATGGGATGGGGAAGGAGACAAACCATAAGAGACTCCTAATCTCACAAAACAAACTGAGGGTTACTGGGGGGTGGGAGGGTAGGGATAGGGTGGATGGGTTATGGACACTGGGGAGGGTTTGTGCTTTGGTGAATGCTGTGAAAGGTGTAAGCCTGATGATTCACAGATCTGTACCCCTGGGGCAAATAATAATAATAATAATAATAATAATAATTAAAAAAATAAAAATAAAAATAAAATACTATTTCATAGTTTAAAAAAAAAACCAAGTGGCCATTTTTGTGTGGCTCTGTTTCAGGGCTCTCTATTTCGTTCTANATACTATTTCATAGTTTAAAAAAAAAAACCAAGTGGCCATTTTTGTGTGGCTCTGTTTCAGGGCTCTCTATTTCGTTCTACTGGTCTATCCTTGCACTAATACCACACTGTCTTAGTATCTGGTGCTAGGAGTCCTCCAAATTTTCTCTTCTTCGAGAGTGTCTTGGGAGACCTGGTTGGCTCAGTTGGTTAAGCATCCAACTCTAGATTTCAGCTTAGGTCATGATCTCAGGGTTGTGAAATCAAGCCCCATGTCAGACTCCACACAGGTGGAGTCTGCTGAAGATATTCTCTCTCCCTCTTCCCCTACCCTTCCCATCTCTTAAATAAAAAAAAGAGTGTCTTAGCTATTCTTGGTCTTTTGTATTTCCATATAAATTTTAGAATCAACTTGTTGATACAAACACACACATTTCTTCTAGGATTTTGACTGGGATTGCATTGAATCTATAGACTGACTCGTGAAGAATTAATACCTTTACAATATGGAGTCTCCACATCTGCTGTATATCCCTCTGTTAATGTAGATATTTTACAGTATTTTTCAATGATGTGTTATGGTTTTCATTGTATTGAGTGGTATTTTACTTTTCTGGTTAGGTTTATCTCTCAATAAGAATTTGATATCCTTATGATGTGTAAATTATTTTCTTTTGAATTCCTTTCTCTAATGGTGCATTGATAGTACATTGAAAAACATTTGATTTCTTATACTGAACTTGTATCCAGTGACCTTGCTAAATTCACTTACTTATTCCAATAGTTTGCATATTTTTTGGATTTTCTCTGTGTACCATTATGTTATCTAAATATTGGCAGTTTTATTTTTTCCTTTACAATTCCCATAGCTTCTTTCTCTTGACATGTTACCCTGTCTGGGTCTTCTAAGTATCCTGCTGGACAGAAGTGGGGTCTGGTTTCTGATCTCATAGAAAAGCTTTCAATATTTCGCCCTTAAGCTTGATGTTGGCTATGTGTGTTTGGAGATACTCTACATAGTACTACACTTTTGGACATTTATCTGGTAAGAGAATGATCTACGGGCTTGGGGTAGGGAACACTTCGTGGGGGGCGGGCAGGGAGCCCCTGGGAGTAGCCTGCTCAGCACTCAAAAAACAAAAAAGAGTTGTCTCGAAAAGGGGAACACCTCCGTGATGACTCCCCTTAACATCCTCCATCTAAACTTCAGTCTGGATCTCCAGGTGTTCCCCTTTGGCTCTGGCATGTGAGATGACCTGTCCATTCCCATCATTTCTCAGGTAACTAAAGCTCAGAGTACAGTAGTGACTAGCCTCAAACCATCCAGTAAGTTACCGGCAGACCCAGAATTAGAACTCAGGTTTGCTGGATTCCAGCCCCCCTTCAACCACCACTCTGGTCAGGAGTTGGGAGGTGGCCAGAAGGCAGGGGGATGCACGTATGTTTTAGGACTAGAACAACTTTGTCCCGGTACTGGACCCATCTATACCCATAGACTCTGTGTAAAGAAGGTGGGCAGGCAGCAAGAGAGGGAGGGGGCCTGGGCTGGATGCAGGTGGGAGGCAATGGAGGAGGAGCTGGCCCTCACTTCTGGTCCTGTGCAGTTTGGAAGGAGGCTTTGTGGAACTCTCTCTAGGACAGACCTGGACCATCATTCTGAGAAGACCTCAGAGATCAAAGACTCAGATCCCAGAACACCAGCACTCAAGGGGTAGGATGAGCCCATGACCAGAGAGGGCAAGTCCTGGACCCAAGACCTGCAGGGAAGTGGTGCCGAGCTGGGGCTGGACCAAACCCTGAGTTCTTGATGGCCTAGAACAGGGACAAAGACCCTGCAGAGAACCCTAGCTTGGTCTCCCCACTTTCTACTACAAATTCCTGGGATGACAGGGCTGAGAGAGAGAAGAGAAAATGGAAGGGAAGGAAGAACAGAACAGACCAGGAGAGGATAAGGAGCTAGACACAGAGACCAAGATGCAAGGGGCTGGGAGGACCCTGAGCCCCGGGTGGGGGTTGGGAGGTGGGGGGAGAAACTGGAGTATCCCAAGACCTGGGATGTTGAAGTCAAGCAGTCAAGCAGCATTCTCCTCTTCTGGCTACCCCCGCCCCCCCGCCCACAAGGAATGTTCAGAATGTGATGAGCTGATAAGATTGGGACTCCCACTCCACCTGGCACATGGCATGGGGGGTTCTTTGCCACCTCCACTTATCACAGGGGATTTTCTCTTGGGGGTGGGGTGGGGAAGTTTTCAATGGACAAAATCCTCATGGAGGCACTTGGTGGAAGGTCTGAGGAAAGGGTGCCTCTCATGCAGGGCCAACGGGCCAGATGCCAGGGCCATGGGCATGGCCAGATGCTTTCCCGCTGAGCTGCACAGTGAGTCAGAAGGCACGGGGCCTGGCTGAGGGAGGGGGTTCCCAGTTGCCAGGGAAGCCGGGGCAGGAGGAGAAGGGAGAAGGAAATAAGGCACAAGAGTGGCTGGCACTCTTCCAGAGGACAGGGCTCCGTGGCTGATGGCCGAGGAAGCCATCTGGGGGCCCTGCCCAAAAAGTGACCCCGGTAGGTGCTACCCCATCCCTGCTGAGTCTGGAGCCCCAGTGCATGAGGAGCGGCCTGGGCTCCTGCCATCCTCAATGAAGCAGGTGCATGGGGGCCTCTAATTCAATTCGGGGCAGTTCCTCTCAGGTGCGTTCTCAGCCTCCAAGCTTACCGCTGCCCACCCTGCCTTTCTGTGCATCTGTGGGGCCTCCCTCTGGTAGAAGGGGTACAGCGACCCCAAGACACCCAGGCATTGGGCCTGCTCCAGGTGCCCACTTCCTGCTCTCTGCATGGACACTGAGGAGAAAAGCTGCTAGAACGGAGCAAAGGAAAGGGAGGGGCGGGGGAGGGGAGGGCCTGGTGGTTTGAGGTTGGGCCTGGCTGGAAGAGGAACAGAGATGGAGAAAACCTCAGCCCCAGGGATCAGTGTGTGGCTGCACCTGAGACCCGTTGTGGGCGACCTGAGATCGGGGTGGGAGGCAATCCAAACCTTGCTCAGGGCCTGCTGCCCGTTGGCTCTCGCTGAATGAGAACGGAGGGCAAGGGGCACTATTCCACGAGGCTTCAGTGGGAACAGACCCAGGCAGCAGGCCTGCCCCACAGACACCTCCCCACCACTACGGACACCCATCCGGGCATTTGACCTGCTGCCGGGCAGGGAGGCGTTATGCAGGTGCCTAGAACACAGACTTAAGTCTTGGCCACTTGCTTCCTCCCCACGCTTAGCATAATGCCTGCTGGCACATAGGAGGAGTCCAAAGTGCTTGGGGAATACAAATCGTGAATGAATAAATCATGGGTAAATAAATCTAAAAACCAATCTGAGTTCCCAGCAGCCAGAGTCCTCAGTATTTAGAAATGGGCAGGCCTGCCACCTGGTGGCGATTGTGCTAACTGCAGCCCGTGGTCAAGGCCCAGCGCCCTCGCCCAAGGGCCGAAGCCTGGATTAGAACGCTTTCCTTGCACCTCCTCCAGCCTCCAGGCCTGACCACCTTGTTTTTCAGCTATCCTCGGGCAGTTTTCTCTTATTTTTAAAATCTCCCGGCTGCGTGGGTAGCACAGTGGGGTCAGGTCATGATCTTGGGGTCCTGGAATGGGGTCTCACATCAGGCTCCCTGCTCAGCAAGGAGCCTACTTCTCCCTCTCCCTCTGCCCCCACTTTCTCTCAAATAAATAAAGAAAATCTTAATAAACAAACAAACAAACAAACAAACAAACAAATAAATAAATAAAACAATAAAACTTCCAAGGAAAGAGATTCCTCCCTAACCTTTGCTCCTTCAAAAATCCTACTTATGGGCTGACCTTCATGTTTTCCTCTTTTCCCTCTTGTCCTCAAGGCAGAGAAAGCATCAAAGGGCTCCCCTCCCCTCACCCAGACTGGAAGGCCAGCCTGAGGCGGGGCCGCCTGATTTTATAAATACAGCGTTATTTGCGTATTGTCTGTGGCTGCTTTCTTGTGGTAATGGAGAGCACAGTGCCTCCAGAAGCTGAAATACTGTCTACCAGGTCCTTTCCAAAGTCTGCCAACCTCTGTGGGAGCCGCCCTGCTGATTCACTCATTGAACAATTGATAAGCACCTACTATATACCAGTCCCGGGATAAACTCTGGCTGGAGTCACAGAGATAAGGGACTAGGCGCCTCCTTCCTTGGCACTCACAGTCTACAGGGAGAAACCGGCCAGCAAAGAGACCACCTGTCTAAGCAGAGGCTTTGCCACGGGAAGTCAAATTGCTGTCAAGTCCGACAGTGGCCACGCAATCAAATGCGCCACTGAGAGGAGGACTGAATGAATAAGGGGGATGGAAGGCAGGGAGGGGCAAGGCACGGGGCTGTCAGCTAGGGGCTGAGGCCGCATGAGGGCTTTTTCTGGGAGAGAAGCTGATCTCCCAGGACAGGAAGGAGTCAGCCACCTGAAGGAGAGGGCAGACCCCTTGGCGGGGCTAGAGCCTTGGAGAATGAGCAGAGCGGCTGGGCCAGAGCAGGTGCTGCTGGTGCGGCTGGGAGGTGAAGGTGACAGGCGACAGGTGCCAAGAAGCACTGAGAGACAGGCTGAGGGAGGCCTGAAGCAGGATGCCTGCTCTACCATCGGGGGAGGGGTGCTGAGGCCGGGCAGTGGGATGACAAGAGCCCGGACATTGAGAGGCATCTGGGAAGCAGGATCAAAAACATGGAAGGGGGCACCTGGGTGGCTCAGTGGGTTAAAGCTTCTGTCTTTGGCTCAGGTCATGATCTCAGGGTCCTGGGATTGAGGCCTGAATCGGGCTCTCTGCTCAGCAGGAAGCCTGCTTCCTCCTCTCTCTCTGCCTGCCTCTCTGCCTACTTGTAATCTCTCTCTGTCAAATAAATAAATAAAATTTTTAATAAAAAAATAAAATCTTTTGGGGCACTTGGATGGCTCGCTCAGTTGGTTAAGCATCTGATTCTTGATTTCAACTCAGGTCATGATCTCAGGGTTCTGGGATCAAGCCCCACATTGGGCTCCCTGCTCAGCGGGGAGCCTGCTTCCTCTTCTCTGCCTGCCTCTCTGCCTACTTGTGATCTCTCTCTGTGTGTCAAATAAATAAATAAAATCTTAAAAAAAAAAAAAAAGAACATGTAAGGGGGATGGAGTCCTGGGTGTTGTCTGTTTTCTGCTCAGGTCACAATCCCGAGCTCCTGAGGTCAAGTCCCGAATCGGGCTCCTTGCTCAGCAGGGAGCTTGCTTCTCCCTCTGCCTGCTGCTCCCCCTGCTTGTGCTCTCTCTCTCTCTCTCTCTCTGACAAATAAATAAATAAAATCTTAAAAACAAAAACACGTGGGGGTAGAGTGATGGTGGCAGGTGAGAGCAAAGTAAATTGAGTGAGCGACGGACCCTGAGGGAGGGAACAGGGGAGGAGAATTTAGGGTTTAGGGATTAAGACGGGAGGTTCTATTTCCAGCATGGTTTGAGCTGCCTGTGAGATGTCCAACTTAGAGCATCCGGAAGGGAGCAGAGGACCCAGCTCTGGACCCAAGGGGAACACCTGAGCTGGAGCTGTCATCAAAAGCCATGGGAGGGGCGCCTGGGTGGCTCAGTGGGTTGATGCCTCTGCTTTCGGCTCAGGTCATGATCTCAGGGTCCTGGGATCGAGGCCCGCATCGGGCTCCCTGCTCAGCGGGGAGCCTGCTTCCCCCTCTCTCTCTCTGCCTGCCTCTCTGCCTCCTTGTGATCTCTCTCCCTCTGTGAAATAAATAAATAAAATCTTTAAAAAAAAAAAAAGCCATGGGAGTGGAAGAGATTGTGCAAGGAACAAGTGAACGAGGGCTGAGAACAGAGGCAAGATCGGGATCCCAGAGCATCCAGGATGTGTGTGGCTGCATGCAAGGTGCAGGGGACAGAGCGGGAATCAGTGGTGGCCCCTGTCCTTGAGAAACTGCTGTCCAATCAGTGAGAGAGACACCGTGACAGATCATCTCAGTATAATATGGTAAATGGTAAAAAAGATGCATGTTTGTTTGGCTTCGGGGAGCTGGCCCAGAGCGATTTAGCAGAAAGCACTTTGGCTGGCCACCGACAGGGTAATGGATGGCTAAGGATGTTTTTGCCTGCACAGCATCTCTCCCCCCTTCTGGGAAGAGTCCTGGGTTTCCCTTTGGCCCTTCTCCGCCCGCCAGCTGTCTTTGAGGGAGCTGGCTTCCTCCAGGCTCCCCTCCGCTCTGGGGAAAGCTGATAACCCAGGCTCCTTTGGATACAGTAAGTGGTTCAGGGACAGGCGTGTGAACTCAGGGCACCCAGAGACCCAATCCCAGGACTGTGTCTGGGGAAGCCTTTCCTTGGATTGTCAGGTGAAGAAGGCTGGGTGGGGGGAGCCCCACAGAAAGCAGGCGGAGAGAGAGAGGCTAGTAGACCTCACTGAGCTCTGTGAAGCCCCAAGCTTCCAGAAGGCAGTGAAGGCCCTCAGGCACAGTGACTAGCTTTTTAGAGGGCCAGTCTTTCTAGAAGGATGCAGCCATACAGAAAAGAAAACTTGATAATATGTGATGTAAGCATGTTTTATGACTTTAACATAAAAATATGAAAAGAAGGGCCCATGGGTGGCTCAGTTGCTAAGCGTCTGCCTTCAGCTCAGGTCATGATCCCAGGGTCCTGGGATCGAGCTCCCTGCTCAGCGGGAAGCCTGCTTCTCCCTCTCCCACGCCCCCTGCTTGTGGTCCCTCTCTTACTATCTCTCTGTGTCAAATAAATAAATAAAACCTTAAAAAGAAAGTATGAAAATTGTTATTTATTTGAAATTACGTTATTCTCTTATTACTTTCCTGGTCCATAATGCTGTTATTTAAATGAAATAATAGAACTAGTTAAAAGAGGCAATTAGTGCCAAATGATAATAGGACCAATTAAATAATATGTGTGAGAAATATATAACAATATTTTTAGGACACCTCTTTTTATCTGATGTAGGAAAACTTATTTGAACTCTTTAGAACTCTTTTTTGGGCATTTAAATTCTGCAGGCTATATGATTGTGTATACTTTTTAAAAAAAATTTAGGTTTATTCATTCATTTAAGTAATCTCTATGCCCAATGTGGGACTTGAACTTACAACCCTGAGATCAAGAGTCTTCCAACTGAGCCAGCCAGGCATCCCTGATTGCCTATTCTTAAGATATGGAAGTTTAAGACTTTAAAAAGGGGAATATAAATGTAATAGGACAAATTAAGCAGTTATTGCTCATATTTAGTAATAATAATGATAATGTGACTCTCAGTTTTCTTTTTCTTTTTTGTTACATTTATTTTATTTTTTAAAATTTTATTTATTCATTTGAGAGAGAGAGAGTGAGAGAGAGCACGAGAGAAGAGAAGATCAGAGGGAGAAGCAGACTCCTTGGAGCCAGGAGCCTGATGCGGGACTCGATTCTGGGACTCTGGGATCATGACCTGAGCCGAAGGCAGTTGCCCAACCAAGTGAGCCACCCAGGTGCCCCAACTCTCAGTTTTCTATTCCAGTAATACTTCTTTGAACTTCCTGTGCCTTTATTTAGGACAGCCTCCTTTTCTTTTATATAGTGCTGAAACTCCATACAGTCAAATGTCAAAGTCACTTGGACCCACAGCTCTGCACTCATCAAGCCCATATCATACCGATTCCTTGTGTCCATCCAGTGTGATAAAGTCCAACTAAATCCGTACTCAACAAAAACATGTGAGCATGGAATACTCAGGGTTTTACTTACTCAAAACAGTGGGTTTTTAGACTTATGGGAATCTATTACGGCTCCTCAAAAATGCCCTTCTACTTTGTATCTACAGGCTTGTTTTTGTGGACCAGCTGTTTATCAATAGAATTGATGGTTTTTACTTGTACCATTTCCTTCTCCCTGAAGAACTTCTTTTAACTTTTCTTCCAAAACAGGTCTGCTGGCAAGAAATTCTCTCAGTTTTTGTTTGACTGAGAAAATATTTATTTACGTTCACTTTTGAAGGCTATTTTCAGTAGATATAGAATTCCACAATAGCCAAACTATGGAAAGAACCTAGATGTCCATCAACAGATGAATGGATAAAGAAGAGGTGGTATATACATACAATGGAATACTACGCAGCTATCAAAAGAAACGAAATCTTGCCATTTGCAACGACATGGATGGAACTGGAGGGTATTATGCTGAGCGAAATAAGTCAATCAGAGAAAGACAATTATCATATGATCTCTCTGATATGAGGAACTTGAGGGGCAGGGTGGGGGGTCGTGGGGGGTAGGGAGGGAAAAATAATGAAACAAGATGGGATGGGGAAGGAGACAAACCATAAGAGACTCCTAATCTCACAAAACAAACTGAGGGTTACTGGGGGGTGGGAGGGTAGGGATAGGGTGGATGGGTTATGGACATTGGGGAGGGTTTGTGCTTTGGTGAATGCTGTGAAAGATGTAAGCCTGATGATTCACAGACCTGTACCCCTGGAGCAAAGAATAATAATAAAAATAAATAAATAAATAAATAACTGTGAAACATGGGGAAAAAAAGATTTTCTCTTCTTCTTCTGTTTTCTGCGGTGTGAACTAAACCCAGCCTCCTGCTCTCTGACCCCAAGAGTTCTCCCTCCATGATGCCCTCGCTGCCTCCCTCTGATCACGTGCAGACTTCCAGCCTGGACTTTTTCCTACTTCTCCACCAGTCACCCCATTCTGTACTTCCTTCTTTTTTTTCTTTTTTTTTTAAAGATTTATTTATTTATTTATTTCACAGAGGGAGAGAGATCACAAGGAGTCAGAGAGGCAGGCAGACAGAGNCAGGGAGCCCGATGCGGGCCTCGATCCCAGGACCCTGAGATCATGACCTGAGCCGAAAGCAGAGGCTTTAACCCACTGAGCCACCCAGGCGCCCTGTACTTCCTTCTTTGCTCAACTTGGACTCCCCTAGAAACCACTTGGGCAGCCACTTTTCTAATGTCTGATTCTTCCTTGCCTTTCCAACAAACCTCCACCCTGGTCAACCCAATGGTGTGCTCACGGCCAGCCGTGGATCCCCACTGGAGAGCAGCCCACCACGTGGGATGGCCTCCATCATGCACCCTGGGTCACCACAACCTTGGTCTCCCACCACAGAGAGGGCTGCGACGACCCAAAGTTGGACTTGACTGTCCCCAGTCCGTCCTTTTCCTGGTCCTCGTGGCAAATGCTACACTTCAGACTTGCTCACTTTTGTGCACTTTTTTTTTCTTTGTGCACTTTTTTAAAGTCTCTGGTCCCACCACCTCCTCTCTCCGCAGCTGTTAACCTCACACCAACCTTGCATACACACCCATACCAGAACCCCCAAATACCTTGAACCACTCTTTTTACTCTGAAATGTTTCAAATATCCAGAAAAGTACAGAGAAAGACATAGCAAACACCCATGCGTCCTGTCCCCAATTCTATCAAATTATCTTCTGAGGGATGCTTGACTGGCTCAGTAGGGCATCTGACTCTTCATCCCGGGGTTGTGAGTTTGAGTCCCACATGAGTGTAGAGATTATATAAAAACTTTTTTTTTTCATTTACTTCTGACTCCAAACCTGCAAACGTAACTCCATCCCACAGAGGTTTAAAGTCAGACTGCCGGGGCGCCTGCGTGGCTCAGTGGGTTAAAGCCTCTGCTTTCCGCTCAGGTCATGATCTCAGGGTCCTGGGATCGAGGCCCGCATCGGGCTCCCTGCTCAGCGGGGAGCCTGCTTCCCCCTCTCTCTCTNCCCTCTCCCTCTGCCTGCCTCTCTGCCTACTTGTGCTCTCTCTCTCTCTCTCTGTCAAATAAATAAATAAAATCTTAAAAAAATAAAATCAGACTGCCCGGGTTCAAATCTTGAATGTGCCACTTACTTAGCCTCTCTGTGCCTCAGGTTCTGCCTACCCCCCAAAGTCAAAAGGTGGAAGTGAGAGTGCCCACCTCATAGATTGGTGGAGCAGTAAAGGAACTCGGGTGTAGAATGTTTGAACAGTGCCTGTCACACAGTGAGTGCTCCATGACAGCCAGCCCTAGTCACTGCATCTTCCCTCTTGACTCATCCGGAGGGAGAATCTGTTGTGGGTTTAACCCCGTGGTGGGGGTGGGGGGGCTCCAGATCCCTTTTCCTCCCACCTACTCAGGGATGGATCTCTTGATTAACCCCTCTCTACCGGCTGCTATAATTGACATCTGAACAGGTTGCTTCCTTTTAAAACAGACACACACACACACACACACACACACACACACACACCCCAACATGCCAAATAGCCTCCAGCTACCGCGCTTTCCACTCCCTTCTGCCTTTCATAGGCAAACTTCACGACAGAGTTGCCTGCACTTGTTCTCTCCATTTCCTCCCCTCCCACTTGCCCCTCAACCAGCTCTAAAGAGGCTTCTCACTTCCCCTCACCGAACTCACTCTTCCTGGTATCACTGACGTCCCCCTTGAAATGTCACCCAAAGGGCACATCTCAGTCCTCATCCTGCCTGAACTGCACGTTCCCAGCAGTGTCTGACTTTGCTGACCACTCCTTGAAACACTCAGCACCACCACCACCACCACCCGCAGACACACTGAAGGCCACTTCCCTCTGCTCTGCCTGGCACCAATCTGGCCACTCTTTCACAGGGGTCGTCCTAGAACCCTCTTTGGCTCTCTTCTCTCCCTCCCTGCCAGAGCCATCTTATTTAATGCCTGTGGCTTCACTTACCACAAGATGCCCCAAACCCCCAATTTGCATGTCCCGTGCCAGACTCGTTATTGATTTTTCAGACCCATGGAGACAACTGCCTGCTGGACAGCTCCAGCAAAGCCGGTCAGATTCAACGTGATCAGAACCGAGCTGACTGAGCCTAACCACTTCGGAGAATGATTCGGCAGAATTATCACCTCCAGCTCCTCCACCACCACCACCTCCACCACCACCACCAGCTCCTCCTCCTCCTCCTCCCCCTCGTCTCCCTCCTCCCCCTCTTCCTCCTCCCCCTCCTCTCCCTCCTCCCCCTCTTCCTCTTCCTCCTGCTCCTCCTCCACCTCCTCCTCCTTCTTCTTCAAGATTTTATTTATTTATTTGAGAGAGAGAGATCAAGCGAGACAGGGGAGGGACAGAAGGAAAGGGATAGAAAAAAATCTCAAGCAGACTCCACACTGAGTACAGAGCTTGACATGGGGCTTGACCCTGAACCCTGAGATCATGACCCGAGCTAAAATCAAGAGTTGGACACCCAACCAACTGAGCCACCCAGGGGCCCCAGCAGTATCTTCTTTAAAAAAAAATTTTTTAAGATGTTATTTATTTATTTGAGAGAGAGACAGAGATAACAAGCTGGGGGGAGTGGGAGATGCAGGGCTCGATCCCAGGACCCCGGGATCATGACCTGAGCTGAAGGCAGATGCTTAACTGACTGAGCCCCCCAGGAGCCCCCCAGGTGCCCCCCCAGGAGTATCTTCTAAAGCCAAACATACATCCTGCGGCCCACAAGTGCACTTTTAGGTACCTAACAGCAGTGTGCACGTATGTGCGCCAAGAGACACATACAAGAACGCTCCTAATGCTGCTCGTGACAGCCCCAAACAGGAAACTACCCAAATGCCCACTAACAGTAGAACAGATAAACAAATGGCAGTATATTCACACGATAGAAATCTGCCTACAACAATGAAAATGAATGATCTACAATATATCCAATAATATCAAACTCACACAAACATAATGTTGGACAAAAGAAGTCAGACATGAAAGAGTATATACTGTATACTTCCACTTATTTCAAAGTCAAAAACCTTGCAAAACTGACCTGCAGTACTGGGAGCTGAGACTGTAGCCTTGGGGAGTCACAACTGGAAGGGGCCATGAGGGGCTTCTGAGGACTGGTACTGTTGCTTCCTACCTTGGCTGTCAGTTACACGGTACTGTAACTGGTACTGTTGCTTCCTACCTTGGCTGTCAGTTACACGGTACTGTAACTGGTACTGTTGCTTCCTACCTTGGCTGTCAGTTACACGGTACTGTAACTGGTACTGTTGCTTCCTACCTTGGCTGTCAGTTACACGGCTCGCACGAATTCATTATTTGTGATTTGTGCGCTTTTCTGCATAAAGGTTTAAAAAAACAAAACAAAATGGGGGTATCCTCTTGCTCATCAAGCAGCCCCTCTTCTTGGTGTTTTCTCTCTCTCTGAGAATGGTCTCAACTTTCCCCTGAGTTGCCCAAATCAGAAGTCTGGGGGGCTATTCCCCACTGTCCCCTCTCCTGGTCACTCACGTCCAGTCCATTCTCAAGCACTCCTCCTCCTCCTCCTCGCTGCCTCTCAAACCCATCTGCTTCTCTCCATCCTTACTGCCTCCTCCCTACCTCGGACCCAATAGCTCTCTTGCTTGGACTCCTTCAGTAGTCTCCTGACTGTTCCCCCAACCTCTAATCTTGTCCCCTCTGATTCATCCCCACACAGCAGCCAGGGGGACCTTTCTAGAGCCATCGCCCAATCAAGTCTCTCCCCTGCCTAAAATCTTCCAGTGGTTTGCTGTAGCTGCTAGATAAAACCCATTCTTCTGCCCCGGGGTCCTAAGAGCTCTGTGCTCCGTCCGGGTCTCCGGGTCCACCCCAGCTTTATCTTTAGCCAACCGTCCCCCAATGTTGTGTTCCAAGCCGTCCCATGAGCCTTTGCAAAGACTTTCTCCAGCACTCCCTTCTTTCCCTTATCCTTGCTTCTCCTGGCTGACTCTCACACATCCTTCAGGGCTCAGTCCAGATAGCTTCCTCCCTCCATGTCGCCATGTCGCAGCAGCACGTGCCACACCTGTCCCAGAACATGTCACAGGATCACAAAACTGGCTGCTCTCGTGTCCACTCCCCCTGCTGAACCTCGGGCTCCACGGAGATGGTTTTGTGTCTGTCTTGTTCATCACTCCATCCCCAGCACCAAGTACAGTAGAAGCTCAGGAGGGATTTATTGGATGGATGAAGGACTCCAGGAGACCTCCAGGTGGCCAAGGGTTGGAGGTCTGGGATATATGTCCAAGGAAGTTGGTGAGACGGTAAAGGCGAGTTCCCCCTTGAGTGACAAGAGTTCAAGAATTTAGAATCAGAGTTTGAAGGGGCCTCCGAGGCCATCTAATAGTCCGCTTTTTAAAAAGATTTATTTATTTATTTGAGAAAGGGAGAGAGAGTGCAGGGTTGGGGGAGGGACAGAAGGAGAGGGAGAGAGGAGGCCGACTCCCCGCTGAGTGCAGAGCTGGACATGGGGTTCGATCTCACAACCCCAGGAACCTGACCAGAGCCGAAATCAAGAGTTGGACCCTCAACTGAGTCACCTAGGTGCCCCACAATAATCCACTTTCTGGTTTACAAATGACAAACCTAAGAGAAGGAGCCACTGGCTGGACAAGAATGGGTGGGAGGAGGGAGGTGGCAGCTGCAGCGTAAGGCAATGTGATGATGAGAAGTGAGTATTTAGGGCACCTGGGTGGCTCAGTCGTTAAGCGTCTGCCTTTGGCTCAGGTCATGATCCCAGGTTCCTGGGATCGGGTCCCACAGGGAGCCCGTTTCTCCCTCTGCCTGTCTCTCGTGAATAAACAAATAAAATCTTTAAAAATAAATAAAAGTGAATATTGAGTGCTAATAGGGCTCCTAAAATCAGTGAAGACAATATTCCTTCTGAGTGTGATGGGGGTTTTGCATGGAGCTCCTTTCCAGGGTCTCCCCAGTGGAGCTGGACTCCGGCCTCCTAATATCGACCACTAGATGGCGTCGCTCCCCAGGCAAAGGAGAGAGCAAGGGCTGGCCCGCTCCCCCTCTGCCTCCAACCTTCTTCCTGAGTTGCTCCCTTCCGACCTGGCACTCCGTGAGCCCAGTTGCTGTGGCCATGCCCAGAGAGCACGATACTTGGGTTCCAGGAAGCCGCTTGCTTCAACAGTCTACCCTTTCTCAAGCCCAGGGAGAGGATGGACGATGGACCATCCAGCCTCCTCCGTCCCACCAGCCTCCGGGAGGCCCCTAACAGACTGCCCCGCAGCATCCCTGCACCAAGGGCAGGACTCTGGCCCGGCCGACACCTGCTCATCATGCTGGCCCAGAGCAGGTGCAGTGGGCGGCAATGGTCCCACTACATCCGCAGCCTTGCCCAACCCTGAGCCTGCAGGTTCCTGTGCAAAAGCGGGTAGCCCCAACCCTGCTGAGCTGACAGGCCCCTTTGAGGCCAAGCATGGCCCTATCTGGGAAGCTGCTGCTGCTCCTACCCTGGAGGGAGATAGCCTGACGCCAGGGCCAGCTCCACGCCTCCCCTTTCTCTCATTCTGCAAGCACACTCAGCCAAGATGATTCAGTCCCTCTGCAGGACTAGAGAGTCTGTTATTCATTCAACGAACATCTATTGAGGACTGAGGTTGTGTGTGTCAACACCTGTTCTAGGTATCTGGGAGGTAGTAGTGAACTGCAAGATACAGTCCCTGGAGTCTTGGAGCGCAGAGTGCAATGGAGGCCCAGTTGCTAACCTCACATTACCCAACCATTGTTGAATTGCTCGCTGAAGCCTTCAGTGTGCAGTTTTGCCCATTTCTTTCAGACTCTCAGAGCCGAATGGAGCACAGAAACTATGCTAACGTAATCCACCACCACCCTTTCAGGATTCCAGCATTCCGGACTCCCAGTCCAGTGCTCACTCACTGAACTCAGGAGCTGCAGGTTGAGGTGGGGGCGAGGAGAGAAGGAGTGAGGCTTCTGCGAGGAGCTCATGAGGAAGGCAGACTGCCTCCCTGCCATCTCCGAATCACCCGGCCCTCCTTGTCTCGGTGGTGAGTGAATGAATGAATGAACGCCTGAGAAGGGGGGTTGCCGTAGGCTGTCTCTCTTCTGGGGAGAGGTGGGGGCTCCAAAACAGGCCCTGCCCGCCTCCCCCGCTCCCATCCTGGGAGGGGAGCCGGCCGGGCCAGTGCCCTCGCTGCCCCCAACGCCTCGGGCTTTCTAGGCGCCCTCTTGGCAACAGAACAGAGGGCATCCCGAGCGGGTGGCAACTCGCCCCGCCACGGGCTCAGAGCGGCGGGCGATAGGCGCTAGGGGGACGCGGAGATAGACAGACAGATAGCGCTCCCCTCGTCCGGCCCCCGCCCCCACCTTTCCCACGCTGCAGCCTCCCCAGAGCGGATCAGACCTGGCGGGCACGGCTGCCCCTCGGCCCGGAGACCGGGGCCCTCTGCCTCCGCCAACTGCAGCTCCCAAAGCCCTGGGAGCCCCTGGCAACCTGCCCGCGGAGTCTAACTTTGGACAGGGGCACAGAGCCCCCTGCACACTTCTCTGCCGGGCAGAGGAGTCTACGAGGGAAACCCCTCCCCCGGGCTTGGCGAGACTTGGGGAGGCTGCAGGGCCCAGAAATGACCACAAGGTGGCGCGCCGGCACTGCGTGTCTTGGGTGGCCTTAGCCCTGCCGGGCAGCCAGAGGAAACAGGGAGGACTGACGGGGCTGCCCTGTGTGAAGGTCCTACGCGGCCAGGAACTGAGATTTGGAGGACCTCCCCTTCCCCCTAAAGGAAGGCGGAGAGCAGAATTGGGAGTGGAATGGAGAAATGCTGTAGGCGTTGGGGACAACTTGGATGACTTTGCAGACCAGATAGGACTTAAGAGCCGCGGGTCAGCAGGAAGGGGAGCCTCTTTAGGGCCCTCTCGGAGGGACAGGACTCAATGGAGCATCATGGGCTGCAGCTGCTGGAGACTGGGAAGCGCTAAGAGTTTTACACACATCTGCATACAACTGTGCATTCATGCGCAGATAACCCCTCCCACTGCCCTCGACTCACACGGCTTACACTCCCCCCACCCATGCCTGCACCCGCGTGCACATTCCTGCACTTATGTGAGTGTCTGCATACTGTGGACCATGTGAAACCCTTATACTACACGCCCCGAGTCCACCCGTCCCGTATACCTGATCTCTTAAAAAGCCCGCATTCTCTCAGTGTTGTCCCCAGTGCCCAGAATCTGCCCCCCAGACTTACTGAGGCACACAGAGTCAGCCTGTGCCCCACCTAGCCTCATGGGGACCCCAGGTCCCCTGCTCCCTCCAGCAAGCTTGGGCAGTCTCTGAAACTGCATCACTGGGTAGGTTCCGCCCCTCCACCCTCTGGATAAGCCCCTACATCCACACACACCTGCCTGCCCCACTCCAGCCCCCCCCGCCACCTCTCCAACAGGACCCTCATGGCCCCATTATGACTTTCACAGTCCCAAGGCACTTTGTCCTGATGGGCCCCTTTCTCTGGAAAGAAATTCAAGGTTACATTTTATGACTGCGTTGCTTTAATATATCAATATCCTATAGTCAAACATTTTCTTCAGCCTAATAGGTCTTTTCCTTTTCTTCTGATTGTAAAAGAAATTGAACTATTTTCAGGAACCCTGGGTCCTTCCCATCCTGGGCACATTTGTCTGCCTGTCATTTGCATAGTGTTGGTGGTACACACACCACTGTGGACCACCTCCCTCCACAAACACCCAATGGGCAAATTCCCCTGCTTCCCCATCGCACCTGAGCCCACCTCCCAGCCGCAGCCAGGGAGACAGACAGACTGACAAACCCCGGGGGCCCGGCAGAGACACCCTCCCCCCACACCTTCCTTCCGAGACACTAGAGGGGTATCTGAACTGGGGGTGGGAGCCACAGGAGGAGTAACAAGGGGTGTGCGTGTGTGTTTGGGTAACAACAAAGAATGGGGGAGAGAGAGAAAGAGAGAGAGAACGAAAGAGCGCAGGAGCCTGTTTTGCCTCGAAGGCAAGACTTGCAGCCAATCAGAGCGCTGGAGCCTCCCTCTGCGACTTCACTATTGAGTCTATAACCGGCTGGCCGGGCGGAGCTGGCAGCATTTGACTGTGGCTTGGGACGCGACGGGAGGCGCGCAGCGACCGCCGGAAGGCCGGCGATGGTCTAGGCGCCCCTCGGCCTCCCCTCCCCCGAGACCCTGCGGGCCCTCCCCTCGGCTCCCCGGACGCACACCCCCACCCCGTCTCTTGCGCCTCCTCCGCACTCCTGCCGGCTCCGGCTCGGCGGCCCAGGCCGGCCCCGGGACGCGCGGCGCCCGCCAGGATGAGTGGCTCCTTCGATCGCAAGCTCAGCAGCATCCTCACCGACATCTCCAGCTCGCTGAGCTGCCATGCGGGCTCCAAGGACTCGCCCACCCTGCCCGAGTCTTCCGTCACCGACCTGGGCTACTACAGCGCTCCCCAGCAGGACTACTACTCGGGCCAGCCCTACGGCCAGCCCGTGAACCCCTACACCTACCACCACCAGTTCAATCTCAACGGGCTTGCGGGCACGGGCGCTTACTCGCCCAAGTCGGAATATACCTACGGAGCCTCCTATCGGCAATACGGGGCGTACCGGGAGCAGCCGCTGCCCGCCCAGGATCCAGGTGAGAGCTGGGAGGGTTCCCTTGGGGACAGAAAGGCGGGGAATTGAAGCCCAAATCTAGGGACGCGTCGAGGGTATTAAAAAAAAAAAAAGTGCTGTCTAAAGTTAGGCAGGGTGGGCTAGATAACCCGAGAGGGGACAGATGACTCTGCGCGTCCAGGTCTCCGTGCGATGGGGCCAGCTAGGGGAGGAAGGAGAAGAGGGGTGTCAGGGGACCTCCGAATCGAGGTGCTTTTGACGACACATCAGGTCTTCCATCCGGTGGCAAGGGCTTGGGGGTAGGCAGCAGGGGCTGGAAACTCCAGGGACCCTCTGGATAGGGGCGGGGGAGAGGAGGGGAATGGGAAGGAGACTTGGAGAAAGGCAGACACACAGACTCCCCCCCACATGCACACACAGGAAAGCAGAGACTAAGAAGTGGAAAAGCGGGAAAAAAAGAGAGAGAGAGAGAGAAAGGTGGAGAAAGAGCAAAAGAGGAATGTGGAGGGACAAAGTCAGAGAAAGGGACCGAGGAAAGGCCAAGAAAAAAAGAGAAGAGAAAGGAAGGAGGGAAGAGGGAGTCTGTACTATGCAACTTTTCTGAGACTCTAAAACGGTTCCCAAATAAAAAAGTTAAAAAAAAAAAAAAAGGAAGGAAGGGAGAACGGAGGGAAAGAGCGAGAGAGGTGACCGAGGGCAAGGTGGGGCGGGAAGGGGGCGGCCGGCAGGCGGGTGGCGAGGAGCCGCGGGGC
>LNAC01000091.1:2477102-2499242 GCA_002007465.1 Ailurus styani
GTCCGGAGCGAGTCGGTGGGCCGGAGCCCGGGGCGGCCCGCGGAGGCCCCGAGGGCGCAGGGGGCGCGGGGGGCGCGGGCCCAGGCTGAGCCGCCCCCCGCCGGTGCGTTGCCCGCAGTATCGGTGAAGGAGGAGCCGGAAGCCGAGGTGCGCATGGTGAACGGGAAGCCCAAGAAGGTCCGAAAGCCGCGCACGATCTACTCCAGCTACCAGCTGGCTGCCCTGCAGCGCCGCTTCCAGAAGGCCCAGTACCTGGCGCTGCCCGAGCGCGCCGAGCTGGCCGCGCAGCTGGGCCTCACGCAGACACAGGTCAGTGCGGGGCCGGCGACGGCCGCTGGGGCTTGGTGGGGCCGCGCGGGACCCGGGGGGCTCCCCAGGCGCCCCGAACCTGTCAGGCCTCTGCGATCCCCTGCAGGCCCTTGAAACCCTCGCCTGTAGAGGGAAGGCCACCCCTCCCCCATGCCGAGCCTCAACTGCTGTCGGAAGTTTCTGCATTAAAACGTGTACAGGCGTGCATTATTTGTGAACCTGTGCAACTGTGTCTGTCTGCCACAAGGAGAGGTATCCTCCCCTTACTCCAGACGCCCTGGCTCCCACGCTTCTCCGCGGGGCTCGTCCCTCACTTAACAGGAGTCCTCATCTCTTCTCCAGCCCCCCTCCCCCAGGCCAGGCGTGTGTGGGTAGCAGTGTACACGTGTGTATTCATGTACATTTGCACACATGCTAATGGGTCTGTGTACATGTGGGAACGGTCGCATAAGGAGTGTGGCCTTTCAAGGGTCATTGTGTTTATAGGCGGAGGGACACATGTACATGGCCATGTCCGCCGTGGTGCACACTGGTGATCGCTTGTACAAAAATGTTCACTTCTACCCAAACACCACATTCGTGCTCAGCACCCAAATGCTTCACCCCTTCCTCTGCCCCAAGCCAGGGAGGGAGATGCCCCAGCAAGGGGGGGGGGATGGGAACTCAAAGGTGAGCTCCACCCCTCTTCCTAGAGCCCCCAGCAGCCTGCCCCTGCTCAGGGGGGGAGTGGCTGGTGGAGGCTCCCTACAGGTGTTGACAGGCGGGCCTAGGTTGCTACGTGGGGCCCTGTCCGCTGGGAATCTGGGTCACCCAGTGAGAAGCTGATTCATTGTTTGTACCAGTCATGGGGTGGGGAGCTGCAGGGGGAGGGGGAGATACCCCAAGGGAAATGTAGGGAATCATGGCTCATCTGCTCCTGAACCCCCAGGTCACCCCCATGAGCCAGCCCCAGAGCGCCCATGGGTGCTCACATTCATGGGGCATTCAGCTGGGTATCTCTGTGCAGGTGTGTGTCTTTATAAGCTGGTGTCTGAGTGTGATGCTGGGAGTGGGTACATTCCTGCACGTGGGGATGCTTGTGTGGGTGTGTGTTTGTCTCTGTGGGTCTGTGTGCCTCGGCTCATGGGTTTCTAATGCGAACAAAATGCCCATCCTCCACCTCATGGGCCACCTTTTATTGAGTGCTTACTATACACCAGGTGGTCCTAAGTTCTTTATCCTATCTGTCTGAACTTATTTGAGCCTCACGATGACCCTATGAAGTAGGGGCCGTCAGCATCCCCATTTTGCAGATGGGGAAGGCAGGAACCAGAGAAGTTAAGTAACTCGCCTGAGGTCACACACTTCGTAAGAGGCACAGTGGACTTTGGACCCAGGCAGTAGAATGTTCCTCACTGTGTTATATCTCCGATAGAAGAAAGATGGGGCCCTGGGTCAGGGCACTTGGGTTTTGCCTAGACTTTGTGTATAACATGGGGTGGGCTGGACTTGGACTTGCCGTCTCTAGGCGGGGGTTCCCTTGGGGTTTTCGCTAAGCATCCTGAGAGGCTAACTCACTCCCCCTTTTCTGCATGCCCTCCCACGCAGGTGAAGATTTGGTTCCAGAACCGCCGCTCCAAATTCAAGAAGCTCTACAAGAACGGGGAGGTACCCCTGGAGCATAGCCCCAACAATAGTGATTCCATGGCCTGCAACTCACCGCCGTCCCCCGCCCTCTGGGACACCTCCTCCCACTCCACTCCAGCCCCTGCCCGAAGTCAGCTGCCCCCGCCGCTCCCGTACAGTGCCTCCCCAAGCTATCTGGACGACCCCACCAGCTCCTGGTACCACGCACAGAACCTGAGTGGGCCCCACTTACAGCAGCAGCCGCCTCAGCCCGCTGCCCTCCATCACGCCTCCCCCGGGCCCCCGCCCAACCCTGGGGCTGTGTACTGAGCACCCACCCGGCCTGAACCTCCCACGAAGGACCCGGGACCAGGCAGAAGGCGCCTCTGTCCTAGCCGACACTCAGGAATCATCGAGGAGCACTGGGGAAAAGGCACCCCTTTCCCCCTTCCCTTGCCCCTTCCTCCAGGGACCCAAGAGCTTCCAGATGAAATTTGCATGGACCAAGGATGTCCCCTGAACCTCCCTCCCCCTGCCTAGGCACTGGGGTCCCCCTCCAGATGCTGGGGCACTCCACTCCAGCTGGGACAGCCGTTCCCCTTCTGCTCCAGGAGCCTGGATTGGCTTTCAGTGGCCCATCGCCTTCCAGCTTCTAAAACTTAGTGCTCGTTCCGCAGACTGGAGACCTTGGGGACCAGGGAGACCACGGAGCGTTTGCAGATCAGGCCTGGGCCAGGGCACCAGGCACCAAGGATCCCAGGACCTGCTAGGTCTGGTCCCTCCTAAGCCACCTGTGGCCCTCCATTTCCTGAGCATCCCCTCTGCCAAAAAGACATTGGACATTGTGACCAGGACTCAGGGTGGGGACGTCAGGCAGCCCCCAGCCCGCACTTCTAGCCCTCATTTCAGATTTGAGGGTTAAACCAAAGAACCCCCCCAAGTGAGGGAACCGTTTAATATCTGTGGCTTTAGAGGGAAGAACTCAAGGAGCCATCTCTCTCCCCTCTCCCACTCTGGTCGGAGAGGGGTGGTGGGTCTCAGGTGTCTTTCCTAAGGACCCATTTCTTCTTCCGTGTACAGGACTTTGCACAACTTTGGTTTTAAAAGCTGTTGAAAACTAGGAAAACAAAGGGCATTGTTACCAGATAGGACCAGTCTCCCCTGCATGGGCACCTCGGCTCTGCCCCACCCCTACCCACCTCTTCCTCTCCTCCAGTAAGTTGGCAGTTTGGGCGCCAAACCCCAAATCTCCAAGGAAGCATGCCAGGCAAGACAAACCCCAAAACATCCCCTTTCCGGTGACTTTGGAAACAGATCGCGCCCGCAGATGGAGAATGGCGGGTGAGGTGCAGGGGGAGAGAGGGGAGGGCGACAGCTCCATGCCTTTAGGGGTGAGGGGGTGGCCGTCTGGAGGGCTGGTAGCGCCGCCCCTCCTTGGCCCGGACGTCCCCCCAGAGCTAACCTTCCTCCACCGTGATGTGGTCAAACATCGAAGAAAAGGGGAGGTGGAAGACCAGCTCTATATATAGTTTTTTTTTTTTTTTAAGAGCGACAGAGAGAAGCAGCCTGCTCCCTGCTGTGGTTTCCTATTTATGTGGCCCTTTCCTCCTGGACGCACCTGCCCGTGCATTGTGAGCAGAGAGAAACAGGGATGTGGGCTCCGGCTGGATTTGGGTTCGGTGGGAGGTGCGGGAACCAGGAGAGATGAGGTAGATCTCAGAGTCCCACCCGAGGGGGGAGGAACGAAGCCAACTCCCACTCCCTCCCAGCCTTCTCATTTCTGCTTTCTTACTGGATCCATCTTTATATATAACGTTAATAAAAAAAGAAGAAAATAACCGCTGAGCTCTTTGAACTGCAGGCTGGAGGCTGGAGGCAGACAGCTCTTGGGGAGGGCCTGGGAGTTGGGGAAGGTGTTGGACACATTGAGGCCTCTGAGCCTCCAGGGGCTCCTGGGGGATTCAGCACCCTGAGGACCCACTGCTGGGACTCTGGGCTCAAGGGCTGGGCTGGGCCTGGCCCCTGGTGGCAGGTGCTCCTTGACCCTGTGGCTGCCCCCCGACTTGGGCAGGTCTGGGTGGGTGGGAGGCTCCTGCCGTGGCCTCCCTGACTCCACTCTGCTTGGCGGCTTGGCGTTCCCTGCCAGCCAGCTGCCTTCCGCCACTGCCGCCGCCGCCAGGTCACCTCAGGGCTGCTCTTTGATCTTGGGCTCACACGCAGACATGCTTGCACACGCGTGTAAACCCCCTGTCTCCACGCCCAGGCACTCCCCGGTCCCTCACTCTCTGGTCTGTCCCTTCCAGCTTGGGGTGAGGGTGGGGCCGCAGGCAGGGGGAACACCACTGTGCCCCCAGCCCAGGGGACCCCAGCCCCTGCCAGGGATCCAAGCGGGATGAGGGAAGCAGGCAGGCGGAGGGGGCTTTGTGTTTCCCTTCTCGGGATCGAGCCCGGACTCGGAGCCTTCTCGCTCCTGTCCCTGCTACTGTCCCCCGGGCGGGCCACCGGGGCCAGCACTGCTCCCACCCGCCCCTTCTAGCTGCTCACCTCTGGCGCTGGAGGTGCTAGAAGGAAGGGAGGCGTGTGAGTGACGTGCGCTGGTGCAGCTGGGAGACCGCGTGAAGGCACACACACGCCTGGGAGCTACCTTTCTCCCTGAGACACATGGACCCAGACACACGGTGACATGTCTCTCTCTCCTCACACCTACAGGGACTCCCACTTGTGATGCACACACACACATGCACCTGAGACCCCCTTAGCGTCACACAAACATACGGAGCCGTAACACTCCCAGAGACAGAGGCCCCCAACACACAGGTGCACACACACGCATCCCTCGTGGCCCCCGGGGTTGCACACGGGGGTGCCCCGCGCTCACAGGGAGAACTGGAAAAAGTCTTGGATTGAGAATCAGCAACACCGCCCAGGAGCCCAGGTGACCCAGCAGGGCCTCACACCTCGCTGTGAGGCCCTCAGTTTCCTCATCTGTCCAATGGGGACAACAAGGCCCGCCCCGTTGGCCTTGGGGGCTGTTGGGAGGCACCAAGCCCAAGGTAAATGAGAAGTCCCCAGGAAGGGTCGCTCAGGCGGGTAGACCAGCAGTCCCAGGCATCTGGCCTGGGTGTTCTCCCCAGGACGGTGGGGAGCCCCGACCCAGCACCTCCCCCGCCCCCCTCTCCCTCTCGGGAGGCCGGCCTTCCCTCCCCCCAGGCCTGAGGGAGGCGGAAGGGAGGAGGGCCTTCCGCCCACGGACGCCAGCCGGGCTGGCAAGGGTTAAGTGGCAGCTGCCAGGCGGGGCTGCGCTGAGCAGTTTGGTTTGAGGGCTGCGTGCAGGCAGGAGCAGCGAGGCGGCAGCCGGGCAGACTTGCTGGAGACACTGCATTTTATTAGGGCTGGGCTGCCAGCAAAGGGAGGGAGAGGGAAAAAAAGGGCAGAAAGAGAGAGGAAGGAAGGAGGAGGCTGGGCAGGCAGGCTGGCGGGCGGGCTGCTGCGGGATGAAAGGGTGTTGTAAGCTCCCTAATTCCTCCCTGCTCATCCCTGCTCTGTCAGGCTGGATTAACTGCCCGGGTGACCTCCCTCGGGGGTCAGCCCCACCCCTGACCTCCCCTTCCTCCTCTCCTCACCTCCGGGCCACTCCGCTCGCCCTCCACCCTGGCCCTGGGCAGGGGGCGCAAAGAAAGGGCTTGGGTGGGGGACGTGGCAGGGTGCCAGAGTGAGGCCACTGAGCCCATCTTTTGCCAGGTCTTCTTGACAAGCTTTGGGACAGCAGGGGAGGGGGGCTGGAGGGCTAGGGAACCCCAGTCTGCCCTGGGGGGTCGCTGTTCTCCAAACCTCAGTAACAGCTACCGATCGCTCCAGTCCTACTCTGTGCCAGGCACTTGGCATGGGACCCTCACAACGGGCGGGGAGGTGGATGACATAATGCCCATTCTTCAGATGGGGTAATTGAGGCTCAGAGAGGTTCCGTCTCTGTCCAGGTCACATAACTAATATGTGGCGATGCTGGGATTTGCACTCAGGTCTGTCTGGAGATTGGGTGCTCTTAATGGGCTTTTCTGCTGCTCAGTTTACTAAGGCGCCCCAGGGCAGAGCGTCGGAGCCTGCAGCCACCGCCACCACCTCTGCTCCACCCACCCTAGGCCGCCAGCCCTCCTCCCAGGGCTCTTTCCTGGAGGAGAAGAGGAGGGGGGAGGGGCTGGTCCGAGGAGAAGCTTAATGGTGTGGTCAGGAATGTGGTGCTGGAGTCAGCTGACCTGAGCTGAATCCGGCCTCTACCACATCATGGGCCGGGTGATCTTGGACAGGTCACTTTAACCTTCTAAGCCTCAGTTTCTGTACTGTGGGGATAATGCTCCCTGCCTAGTAGGGCTGTTGAGAGGATTAAACAGAATAATGTGAGTAAAATGCTTAACAGGGTACCCAGCACACGGGGAGTGCTGCTCAGTTAATGAGAGTTGCTGTTGACGACGGTGGATGGCGATGGTGGGACAAAGGCGACCGGCCGGGGAGAAGCGGCTGACTTCGCACCTCAATTCCTGCCCCCTCCTGTCCTTCCATATCCCCGATTCAGACCCAAGCCACTGGCTGCCCTCGATCCAGCCATCTCGAAGAGGAGTCAGTGCGCTCCCCAAAGGAGTAAATCCGCCACTATTTACGCAGCACCTGCTCCATGCCAAGCAGTTCCCGGAGCTGGCACAGCAGATGCCCGGCCTGGGGAAGGGGGGCACACACCTGGACCAGGTGCTCCTGACCAGAAGCAGGGCCGGCGGTGGAGAGACCCCCAGCTGGGCAGACCTGACACAATCCCGGAGGAGGACCGGAGGGGCTGTCAGGGAAAGGGAAGGAGTCCTGCGAGGGCTCCACGGAAGAGGTAGCATTTGAATTATGCCTTGAAAGAAGGATGACAGCAAGACAGGCAGAGCTGGGGCCTGGAAATCTACTCCCTGGAGCACCAGCTATGGAATAAGTCCCCTTACAGGACACAGGGTGGAGAGGAAGGAGGCTCATGGGAGAGCTCCAGGCTGGGGAGAGGGCTGCCGAAGGAAGGGGCGGCCGGGATCCAGAAGGTCCCTAAGCCCTTCTCCAGACGCTGGACTCAGAGAAGGGCAGGGTCTGGCAGTTCCCAGCCCCTCCATGAGCTGGCAGCAGTCCTACCACCGTGAACCTGGGGAAAGGAAGTTCCTTGCCCCGCTTCAGAAAGGAGACAGCCCTGTACCTTCTCTACCCCTGTCCCCGAGGCCCCTCCCCTCACGGGGTCCTGGACAGGGGATCCTTGAGCTCTCATTCCCCCCACTCCCGGTTCAGCCTGCATACACCATTCGCCTTGGCAACCCACCTTCACTACTACTTGCTCCCCAGCCTAGGGGATCCCCCAGACCTCGGTGAGGAAGGGGGTTCTCTGGTGTGCAACCTCCCAGCCCCTAGGTGAGGGCTCTGGTTGGCTAAGGCAGGCTGAATGAGTTGCATCAACCTCAACAGAGTCCGGAGGGGATGGGAGAGGAGGGGAGGGGGACGCAGAGGGGAGAACAGAGAGGGGAGGAGAACGCAGGGGGGAGGAGAAGGGGGCGCCTGCTGCCAGCACCCTGGCCTCTGTTTTTCTAGCTTTAATTGCAGCGTTAATCACCTTAATAAGCTGTTTACCAGCCACCCAGCAGCCTGAGACTGGGAGACTTAGCAGCCAGAAAGTGCTTGGAGATGAGTTTCCGGGCAGCCCCGGGGAAGGGGAGGCAGTGCTGACTGGCGGACCCTGGGGGGGGGGGTGCGGGTTGCTTGGGACAGAGGGGGCAGGTGGGGGCTGGTGGAGAAGGCTGGGGCAAGGGAGTCCAGAAGGCCGGCCTCCAGCTCTTCAAAGAGGCCCAGCCCCCTCCAACAGAAGCCCTGGAGTCAACTCCTCGGCAGGCCTTCTGACATCCAGCCTGGGTCCCTGGCATCCCCCCCTTTCTCCTTTGTCACTCACCTGTGCTGGTCACAACCAACAGGTGACTCCCAGCCCCCAGTTCCCAGTTCTGTGGAGTCATCTATGCATCTCACTGTCTGGACTGTCTTGTCCCCAGCTCACAGCATGGGGTATGGACCCCATGAATATTTTGTCCACCCTGGGCTGGAGGGCAAGTGGACACCTTTATACCAAGGTCCCAGAGAGACCATGTGACTTGCCCAAGGTCACACAGCAAATGTGGGGCAGCACTACGGAAGGCTGCTGGGGGGGCTCCTCTGCCCATAAGCCGACCGGAGCTGGACAGGCACTAGAAGTAGGCTCTGAAACCCTGACCTCCAGACGGCAGAAGCAAGAATGTTCTCTGGATGACAAGTGGGTCAAACCTAATGATCTGAGCAACCGCCTCCCAGGGGCTGCAGTGGGTCCAGTCCACTAGCTGGTGAATTCTGGAGGCTCCTGCTGGGGGTGGGGGTGCAGGGGCGTATGGAATTGGCCCGTTGGGGCCCCTTGGAGTCCTGAAAAGCTCAGAGGTCCTGGAAGCACTTGGGAAGGGTCTGGAGTCCAGTGGCTGCTCTGCCCAAGGTTGGCAGTCTGAGAGAGAAGGCGCTCAGGGACGCAAGGCAGACAGGATAAGCACCCTAGGAGGAGGCTGATCTGAGGAGGGGGCCCATCGGGTAGTGGAGGGGGTGGAGCCCAGAGGCTCAAACTTCTTGGTTGTCTCCTGGGGCAAATTGGAGCAGGATTGGAGATGTCTGCTGAGTAAGCAGGGCATGGAGACTCCACACCCTGGAAGATTAGCTGGTATAGGGGAGGGGGTGCCCCCCACCCCGGGCAGTTCACCTTGAACCTGGCAAAAGGCAGCAGTGTGCCCTTCCCTGTGCACTGAGAGTGCCTGGCCACGTCATGCAATGCGTGTGGCACTGTCCCACACCCGCCCCTGGGGCCAGGCAGGCCTGCCCTGAGCTCAGGAATCACCCACGGGGGAGGTGGGGGGAGAGATATACCCCTGGCTAAGGGAGGGTTAGGGAGGAAGCTGAGGAAAACAGGAGGCCAGAGGGAGTAGGAGGCTGGCTGGTTAAAGAAAGGAAAGCAAAGAGAAAATTGCTTCCGAGCACAGACTCAGATCCTCCCAAGATCTGGGCAGAGAAGATGCTGAGTACGTTCTGTGTACCGACCCTATGCCAGGAGCTTTCACGGGCACTGTCTCATTTGATCTTCTCAACTGCGTGGAAAAGTTAACGCACTTTTTATTCCATTTCACAGGTGAGCTCACTGAGGCTCAGAGAGGTTCAGTAGCTTCCCCTAAAGTCCCCCAGTGAGTTTGAACCAGAGTCCAGGCTTCTGAATCCTTGGTCTGTGGGCCTCTTACCACCCCACGGTCTCCAAGAGTGAAGTGAAGAGGAGTGTAGGGGGCCAGGCTTGACCTTTCCCCTTGTTCTCAGACTTGCCCTGTGCCCTTAGAGACACCAGGATTGTCATTCTGTAGACTAGGATACACATGTCTTAACAGGCACCTGGATGCACACTCCTGAGCTCTAACCCTGGTTTTGGACACTTACTAGCTGTGGAACCTCAGGGAAGTCACTTGCCCTCTCTGAGCCTCCTTTTCCCTCATCTATAAAATGGAGCTAATCAGACCTATCTTGCAGGGCTGCCGAGGAAATGAGATAATACATATAAAGGACTTAGCACATGGCTTGGCACCATGATGGGAGCTCAACCAATTATACTATCAGTTTTCAGTGAAACCAGCCTGTGTGCAGGGAGGACCCTCCTCAGTTGACCTAGAGAGCTCTAGGCACCCTCAGTGGGCCCAAAGCTGACCCTTCCTCCTCCGAGTGGGGCAGAGCTCTCATACTGGGAATTTCTCCTTCTCCTGGGGAATTGCTCTCTTGATTCCAGTCTAAGTCTGCCATGCTTCAGATGTAATGGAAGGGTGGCCACCGAGGACAGAGCCATGTGCTGGGCCTTGGTGCCGACAGAAGCTAAGAGGGCAGGGGTTAATACTTTTTAGTTACTAATCAGCTAAGGAACTGCTCTCCCCAACTACATATTCACAGTATTGTATTATTTGGTATTTACATAACAGGAATATTTTCCCTTATTTATTGCTAGAAAACAGCTGCTGATGTCTTACATGTATCTTGTATCCAGCCACTATACCAGAATGTTCTTAATTCTGTTTTTTTTCTGTAAGAGTCTCTTGAGTTTTCTAGGTATACAATCAAATATCAGTAAAAAGGAATGGTTTTACCTGTGCTTCTTAGCTTGGTAGGAGGAATTCTGGGGTCATAGGAGGGGTAAGCTTTCATGAATGCCGAAGTCAGGGGCCTCACATGCCTCTGCCTCAGCTCTGAGCCAAGCAGCTGCTGGATGGTCTCACCTCTTCAAGTTCCCCCTCACCTGGGGCTCCTGGAGGGCTGGGGACTGGGGTTCTGGGGTTCCTAGAAGCACAATCAGGCATCCTCACCCTGCCAGCCTCCTGCACAACTTCCTCCCCTCTTCTCAAAGCAGCTTTGAAATGCAGCCCACTGCTCATGTTTCTGGGGTTTCTGGGTTTCTGGAGAAGACAACTAGACTAGGGTTCTGCTCACAGGTGGAGATCAACAGAGGAGCAGGGGCGCTGGGGCAAGATGTCTTCTGGACAGAGAAGGGTTTTCTGGGTCGCAATAGCGATGATAATTAATCCTTGCTGCATCCTTACTTTATTTTTTTTTAAGATTTTTTATTTATTTGATACAGAGAGAGAGATTACAAGTAGGCAGAGAGGCAGAGAGACAGGGAGAGGAGGAAGCAGGCTCCCCGCTGAGCAGAGAGCCCGATGCGGGCCTCGATCCCAGGACACCGAGATCATGACCTGAGCCGAAAGCAGAGGCTTTAATCCACTGAGCCACCCAGGCGCCCATCCTTACTTTATTTTAATACCTTTTGAGTTTTCACTCATGTAGTCTGCACCATGACTCTGTGCAGACCATGCTATCATTATCTTCATTCTCCAGTTGAAGAAGGTGAGGTACAGAGTTGCCTAAGGTCACAGAGTTGGATTTGAACTCAGATTTTGGTTCTTTATTATTTTGTGTTCCTGGAGACGGCACTGTGCTCTTCACCACTGCATGATAAGCTGGTGAGTCAGAGGAGAATTTAGGTGGGTGGGGGAAGAGGGACACTTTTGGCACCAAATGGGTATGGCCAAGGTGAAGACCTAAGTCCCCATATACCCTGGCACGCTTGGTATATTTCACGACATACCAAGGAGACACTCTCCCTGTCTCCATGACCTTCTGAGATAGTTTGGTCATTATCTCCACTGTATCAGCCAGGAAAGGAAGACCCAGGAAGGTAAAATGACTGGCCCAAGGCCTTGGAGCTACGTGTCTGCATTCTAGAGACTCCATGAAGTCTCCCCAGAGGAGACAATTTTATTTTTCAAGGAGCCGGGAGGAATAAGTCTTATGGCGCAGATGGGGTTGCCAAGGGGCTGGGAGTGGGAAGGATCCAAAGCCAGGGATGAGTCCCAGGGCAGATTCAGGCTTTGGAAAGGGAGGTAGGAGGACTCGAGGAGGTCACAAGGGACGGGAGAAACCTGCCTTGGTGGACCCAGCTGATCCCCCTGGGCTTAGGGAATGTGACAGGAGCCCGGCAGAGGCATGTCAGGAGGCTCCTGCAGTCTGGCTTCCCCCAGGATCTGTTGGAGCAAAGAATTCCCGGTGGCTCCAGGGCTCGGAGGAGGAGTCTGCAACAGGCCCCAGCTTGCAGAGACAAAGAAAGCAGCTGCTGGGTCCAGCCCTGGAGGAGTGGCCTCGTGCCGCGATGGTGGGCAGTGGGAGGGATGGGACCCGGGTAAGGGTCACGTGCCCTCACCTGCCGGCAGCCCCGGGCCCTCCACCCCGAAAAGAACGTGCGCACCAGGGTTGGGAGAGGGGTGGTCAGGCAGAGCAGGGAACCACTGAGTGGGGGAGCACCCAGTCTGAGGGCGGAGTACGAGTCCTGAAGGCTCAGGCAGAACAGGACAGA
The DNA here is from genome assembly GCA_002007465.1 of Ailurus styani. Taxonomy (NCBI): domain Eukaryota; kingdom Metazoa; phylum Chordata; class Mammalia; order Carnivora; family Ailuridae; genus Ailurus; species Ailurus styani. Next base: position 2,488,969 of record LNAC01000091.1, read on the forward strand.
GCAGGTGATCATGGGAGTGGGCTTCTAGGCTGAGGGAATTCCTGAGCAGAGGGGCAGAGAATGATGCTCCCCAGGGGCATCATGCCCCCCATGATCTCCATTGGATAATTTGGTGCCCTGCTCCCGGCCTCCTGATTCGGCCTGTTTGTTCTTCATCAGCCTGGAGCCGGGAGGATGAGAGAGTGGGGGCCGCAGAGCAGAGGGGATCCTTCCTGCTGGCCAGAGGGTCTTTCTTCCACCTGACCCCAAATTCAACTGAACTCTAAAAGGGACGGTTCAGACGAAGTTGAGAGGAATATATTCCACATATATTCCATAGAGAGTGGCACCCTCCCTGGAAATGAAGTAATCTCTCCATTTTGGGGCCAGAGAAGCAGAAGGTCTGGCACTGTGAGGTGTTGAATCAGAATCCTTGATGTTTGGAGGAAGCTTGGGGCCAACTCCTTTCCCTTCCTGGGCTGGCCAGACATGTCCCCCAGGATGCCAACGGGGCTGAGTACCTTAGAGTCATCAAGCTACAGGGTTGGAAAGAGCTGCTGGATGCGTCTATTCCGATGAGGGAGGCAAAGCCCTGTACTCAGGAACCTCCCGTCTGATGGGAGACAGGCTCTGCCTTACACAGCTCCAGACCGGAGTGGAAAGTGGTGGTGGAGACATTTCAACCACTAGACACACACACACATATGCATGCACGCGCGTGCATGCGCGCGCGCACACACACACACACACACACACACACAGGATTTGGCAAGAGAATGGATCTGAACTTCAGAGAGGGTATATAACTTGCCCGAGGTCACAGCAAGTAGTGGCAGAGCCGCGCAGGTCCCATTCCTCCCTCCTGGCTGCTGGAGTTGCCCTCAGGCTAGGAAGCAGGGGTGGGGGATCCATGGGGATCTCAGAGCGGACAGTGTTTGGGTTCCTGGGCCTTGGCTGGAATCGAAGGCCACGTCTGGGAGCTATGGAATGTGCCAGGGAGGGCTAGCACAGGCGCTCCTGCTGGAGCTCAGGCGAAGAAGGAGGCAAGCCTTCAGGGAACAAAGAAAATAAAGTCATAATAAAATTACTGGGTTTCTGTGGCCATTCAGTCTCCCTCCCCAGCTGCTCACCAGGGAAATACTCCCTGAAAATAGGAGATGGAGAGCTAGGACAAAGGGCCATAGTGAGAGGAGGGTGGGGGAAGAGAGAGAGAGAGAGAGGGAGAGAGCCGTCTGCACTCCACACACACACACACACACACACACACACACACACACACACAGCCTGGGAAACTAGTCTGTGGGTTTCTGCGTATGTTTCTGCTTCTGCCTGTTTAAGTCCCCGTGCCTCCTCCCGGCTCATCCCTGTGTGTTGTCCTTCTCTCTGTGAATGTATAACCTGCAAGTGTGTGTGTCTGTGTGCAGTCGTGGTGGGGCCTCGTGTGCAGGCACTCACGTGTCTGTGCGCGGCTCTGCCCACCACGCGTGTACTGCCATGGGGCTGCCTGCCTGTGTGCACACCTTGTTCCGGGGCAACGTGTGTGCACCTGTGGGTCCCTGCTCCTGGGCCCCCGCATCTGCCCGGCTCTGTGCCTTGTCCGGGGCTCTTGTATCTTGAGGATGGGGGTGGAAAGGTCTTTAATCCCCACTTCTGAACCCATCTGAGCTGGCCAGGGAAGGGGGAGAGGCGGCCCCTTTTCCGTCTCTAGGCTTTTTCATCTGGCAAGGGGAGGGACAGTAGTCACCCGGGCGCTCCATGGCTCCTCAGAGAAGGGGTGCAGCAAGGGCTGGAGAGAGAGAAACCAGAGCTGGAGGCTCTCCTCTGCACCCCTCCTTGGGATAGGAGAAACAAGGGAAGAGATGGCAGAGATGGCAGAGAAGGGAAGACATTAGAGAGAAATACCTTGGGGGTCAAGGAATTTTTCTTTTCCACTATTACTGCAAAAAACATTTCTCACCTCCTGAAACCGGAACTCCCAGGTAAAGGGGGACCCTAGTCCCTTGAAAAAAGCTGTCTGTGGGCAGGGTTCAGAGGCGTCTCTGCAGAGGCCTGAAGCCACGCTCAGCCCTCTGTCCCAGCTCCCCACCCCTCTGTCTACCTCTAGTCCTCCCGTCCCACCCCCTCGGAGGTCATGGGAGTCTTGGCAGGGAAGGAGTTACCCAGGTGGAAGGGCGTGGGAAACATCTGCAGGGATGCTTTTCTGGAAGGAAGAGGCTTCTGTGGTCCTGAGGACTGAGAGCTGAGGGAGATTTGCGCCCCCCACCCCCACCTCTGCCACCGCAGCAATGGGAGGAATGGAGCTGAGCTCCAGCAGAACTAGCAAGCCTTGATCAGGGGAGGAGGGAGAATGGGTGCATCATCGCCGCCTTGGAACCAAGAAGTCAGTGTAGCCTCCCCGGGCCTTTCCCCTCTCTACCCACATCCCTTACTCTTTCTGCGGAAGTCCTGCATCTCCAAGACCCCGTCTACACAGGCCTCAGCTACCCCGGATAACATTCCATTGACTCTGGATCCAATCCCAGGGGCAAGTTCAGGCATCCAGACTCAGATGAGGTTTGGAGCTGAGTAATCAGCTGCTAGGGCTCTGCAGACACCCACTCCCCGCCCCCACCTTGCACAGCAGATTTGGGGATGGGGGAGGGGGGGTCTGTCACTCCGAGTCTTCCCAGCCCCCTCCCACCACCGCCTTCTCCCACTTCCCACCTGCAAGTAATTTGGCCAATGGGAGGGCAGTTAAGATTGCATCGTGGAAACCCTCTAGATCTGCATGCGTGTGTGTGTGTGTGTGTGTGTGTGTGTGTGTTTTGTGGGGAGGGGCTGCCTCCTTCCCCCCAGACCCCGTGCACTCTCTTCCTCTTCACAGCAGCAAATTACTTGTAATTATTTCACATTGAAAACCTTCAGGAGCTGCTCCCAAAATTGCTTTAATTAAATTAATTGAATCTCATTTTGTTGGGGGAGAGAATGGGGGGCCTGTCTTAAAATAGCATTTGGGGAGAGGGGAGGGAAGCCCCGAGTTGGCTTTTACCAGTGGCCGAGACCCTTGTAGGTAAGAGAGTGGGCCCTAGCCTCCCGCTTCCCATTCTCCAGTCTCAGCTGATTTTAGATGCCCTTCTGCATTTAGGAGCGTGCCCTGCTTTCCAACGGTGGTGACGAGGAATGCGTGTGGGTCCTCGGCCTCCAGCCCCATCCCTCCTCCGGACCCTCTGGGAGGCAGAGAGGTGAGAGGTGAATGGATGGTGGTGGCGCTGTGACCTCACCCTGGCGGTGACCCCTCCTCCCCAACAATCACCCAGCAGCCATAAATGCCATTTGTGAAGCGCGTACTATGTTCCAGGCACGGTGTCAAGCATGTTACAAGCACTATCTCACTTCATCATCACAGCTGCACCGCGAAGCAGGTCCTATTAGCATTCCCATCTGGGGGGGGGGACCAGGCTCAAGAGAGAGGTTAAGTAACTCACCAAAAGTCACACAGCAGAGCTGGAGGCTTTGGAGGCCCAAGCTGTCATTCTTAACCACTTGATTTTGTCCTGGCTCCATTATTGACCCAATTTTCCCAGAGAGGAGTCTTTGTGGGGAACCCCGGGTTCCCCTTCTACAGCTCAGATGGCTTGAGGGAGGTGAATGGAGCACATCCCCCCACTTGGGGTTTCAAGTCCACCCTCACCCCGGAGCCCAGGGAGGCTGGACCAAGTCCCAAGTGGAAAGGACTCCCGTTTCCCCTGGAAAGGTCAGGTGGATGGGGGTAGGAAAGGGGGGCAGCTGGCCTCTGGCTGGGAGAGTAATTACACTCCTTCTGCTACTTAACTTTACAACCTGGGCTGTTGTTTTAACGATGCGACTCGTGTTGGGCTGTCCAATTAATCTCGCCTTTGGAGGCTTTCCGAGATGGGGCGGTAGATCTTATCTTGGGTCTGTGGAAGGAGGAGTGCAACCTGCAGTGGGAGGAACAGCCTCCCTGAGGGCCTGTGGCCTCCGAGAAGACCCAGGGGAGGGACCTGGGGCTGGGCCCTGAGAGTCTGTGGAGCTGCGGGCTGGGGGCAGGGGAAGGCCCAGAGGAAGAGGGGCTGTTTCCGCCCTTGGCGCCCCATTCCTCCCTGCTCTGATCCTGGCTGTGGCCTGCTCCATGCCTTTTGCCAAGCCCAGGATAACCCTCCAGGTGTGTTGTGGCAAGTGGGGGTGGCCGCTAACCCAAAAGGGGCCTAGGAGGGGCTGACGGCAGGCTTCTTGGGGTGGGGGAGCCACTGACTTTGTAGCCCCCCTACTCTATGGAGACTTCAACTTGGGCCTCTCTCGGGCCAGGGGGGGTTAGCTCGAAGTGCCTGGGTGGGCTTTTCAACCAAGGCAGCCCCCCCGGTTCGCAGTGCTTGGGAACAGGTCTAGGCAGTAAAAGAGAAGATGACACGGGGACTTTTTGCCTGGAATTGGAGGCCCCTCCCCCAATCCCTTGGGCCAAAGCTGGGCTGGATTCCCTGAATTGTTCGCAGCCCTGTCCTGGACCTCTCTGCCACTGGGTGCTGTGTGTGGTGGGGTGTGGAGACCATGAATCTACAGCTGGGTCCAGGCTGAGTTGAAGCCCCTGTGACTGTGCCAGCACTATGCCTCAAACCTGGCCCTTACCGCGCACGGGGCTGGTCATCCGTCTGGCTCCCCCACATGCCTCAGCTCCCCGGGACCGCCAGGGTCTGACACAGAGTGGTGGTTTCACACATGTTTGTTGGATGGAGGAGAAGTTCAGCTCCTTCTGGGATTTTCTCCTCCTCCTCCTTCCCCTAGGTGGGCTGGGGCCTCTCCAGCCCAAGGGACACACTGGGAGGACTGGACTGGCTCAGTGGGCATGTCCCCTTGCCAGGTGAGCAGGGACAGGAAGATGGAGCGGGGGGGAACTCCTGGCCCTGGCTCCCTCCAGATCTGGGCCAGGCCAGAATTTGCAGGTGAGGACCACACAGACGTGGGTCATCTGCAATATTGGCATCTTCCAGTTTCACACCGGAGCGTATGAAAATGGTCATTAACTAGAACATTCCAGAGCTACAATCGCAGAGCTAGTTAGTGGTAGAGGCAAAACTCTCATCCAATCCTCTAACTCAGTGCTGGAAGAGGCCGACGGGAGACGAGAGACGAAAAACCAACCCCCACCCCTAGAAGTCAGGAAACAAACAGACTCACAGGCTTTTGCACAGATTTAATCTCTGAAAGCTCCCGGTGTGGGGAACGCTAGATGGGTTAAAAATAGAAGCAGTTCCTTTGGACAGAGAGAGCTGTGAGGAGCTGAAGTGCCAGCCCACCCTCCCTATTTGGGGGTGTCTCTACTTACACGCATCCAGAGAGTCTGTTTGCCCCCCATGCTCCCTAAAGTGTTACCCTACGGGTTCCCAAGAGGGTCTGCTTGTGGGGTTGTTGGGTATTAAGGGTAGGAAAGGAGGGGATAGGCTCTTAATAAATACCCGTTGAATTATAAGGAAAATTGGATATGTTATCTGCTACAACTGAATAGACATAGGAAGAAGAAAGCTTTTTTAGGAGAAGAGGATGAATTACCCATGGGTCCACAAATTCCACATTTTCAGCATCTCTTCTACTTCGCAAGATGGTGAGGCAGTGTATCAGTCACCGGGCTAATGGGCTAACCGCCGGGAAAAATCGATGGGGGTTCGCCTCATGGTGCTCATCGTGAAGACTTGGTGGGGTGCCCACTTCACTTCCGCTTTTGTTCATAACAGGGTTGGGCGAGGCCCAAGGCACACAGAGAGGAAAAATATACTCAAGTGTTTCTTGGTGTTGTCTCCAGGCTGTGGTAGACTGCAGTCCAGGGAAGGGGTGGGAAGACTAGGGGTCCTGGGAGGAGTCTGAACCTCAGCCAATGACTCTCCCTCCAGAGCCTCTGATCAACTGGAGGGAATGTGTGCAGTCTGTGGCCATGGTTGGGGGCGGCAGTGGTTAAGACAAAGTCCTTGATTAGGCTGTTGGGTTACAGGGCAAGGGAGACCGGACTCCACCCCATCCTTGTTCTCCTCTCACTCCTTGTCCACTTGAGAAAACCCATCTGGAGCTGGTTTCCTCGGCGGGGACCAGAAGGGGTGCAGGTGGGCTGGGTCCTGGGCTTTGTAGAGGACGGGGCTGCGACCCACCCTTCCCGGGATTCACATCATCTGAGATGGAGCCAGGACATCTGGGGAGTGATGCTGATACCAAGCTCCAAAGCTGTTGGCATAGCCCCCAGTGGGCAGGGCCGAAGCCTTGGGCAGATCCCAGAGGGAGGGAAGGGGTGGGGAGCAGGGAGACAAGGAGGGGGGTCTCCCAGGGAAGTCCCCTTCCTGTCCTCCAGAATTCTGCTTCAGGAGCTTTTTGTACTTGGATCGTTTGTTCTGAAACCAGATCTTTACCTTTGGAGAGAAGAAGGGAAAGAGGCAAGATGAAGAGGAGTGTGTGTGTGGGAGGCGGTGAGCCAGGGAAAGGGACTCAACCGCACGCACACGCAGTCCTGGGAGCAGAGCAGAGGTTGGGGACATGCTGCAGTCCTCCAGAGTCTCCGAAGTTGCCGGAGGTCCAGACCCTGAGCTAGCATGCAGTTCTCCCCGTCTGGGTGCCCTCGTCTACCTGCATCCGCCCCTCCTCCCCACACACACATTTTAACCCATTCCCCCCAACACGGAACTGAGGGCCGGCTCTTAACTCGCCCTGGAGACCTGCGACGACAGAGCTAGGGGACTCCTGGGGCATTCCCCCCGGGGAGGGAGGTGAGTCCCCAGAGAACACATCTGGGGAAGGCTAGCTGCAGGAAGGACGGGACCGGCCTCACCTGGGTTTGGGTGAGGCCGAGCTGCGCGGCCAGCTGGGCCCTCTCGGGCAGCGCCAGGTACTGCGTGTGCTGGAAACGCTGGTTCAGGTGCTGCAGCTGCAGACTCGAGTAGATGGTCCTCGGCTTGCGGAGCTTCTTGGTCGGGGCCTGCGGGCGCTGCTCCGAGGGCTCCGGGGACAGCGGCGGTTTCTCTGAGTCTACGGGGCAAGCACAAGGCGGTGTGTGCGGGAAGGTGAGAGGGTCCAACGCACGGCCTCAGGAGCTCATTTGCATCTCGTTTGCATGTAGGCCTCGGACGGGCCCAGAGCGCGGGTGCTGGGCTCCGCCCTCCTCTACCTTCCGCTCCACGCCCCCTTCCGACGCCACGCCCCGCGTGCGCCAGGTGGACCGAGAAACGGTTCTTGCCCTCAGGGAGCTCCCACTCTTACGGGTCCTGTGACCCTAGGAAGAGAGCGCCAAGGGCTGGAGCGAGGGTACAGGTGGCGCCAGGGGCGGGAGGTCAGAGTTCAAGAGGGTGCGGTGGCGCCAGCTTGGGGTGGGGCGGGGCCTAAAGGCTCGGCCGGGGTTGGGCTGAGGCTTAGGGCCGACGCTGGCCGGGCATTCCGGGCGGAGGGGACCCCAGAGCAATGCTCAGAGGCCCGAGACAGTGTTTGCGTGGCAGCCTCCCCACTGCCAGAGGAGGGATGGGTCAGAAGGCCCGACCAAGAGGGTTTGAAGGCCAGGATGCGCATCCGCCCCCCTCCCCAGCATCGGAGTAAGGAAAGGGCTCCCAGGGTTTGCCAATCCCTATTGCGGCACAGCCCCTCTCCTGGGGCGCACCCTGCAGGAAAAGTGACCCGCTCTCCCCTCCCCCATGGCCGGCTGGCTGAGGCAGACGGCTTTTGGGGGCCCTGGAAGCCCGGTGGGACTGAGGCGAGCCCCTCCTGCGCCCCGCCACACTCACAGAGGGGTTCATGGCTGGCGGGGATCGCAGGGATGGTTGCCGGGGTTCGGAAAGCACGCAGCGCGGGGCCGCCCCAGGATCGCGCTGCCGTGTCGCCCCGCGAGGTTTGCTCACCCCCTGTCCCCAGGCCCAGCCGCTCTAGGAACCTCCGCGGGGTAACAGTGGCCCTAGAATACGGAGGTTGCGGGGCGAGGGGTCCTCCTCCTCCCGTTCGAGCAGCCCCAACCCCCGCCAACCTGTGGGGACACCCCGGGACCAGTCCACTCGGGTGATAGGGCTGGGAGGACCAAGTGGCCGAAATGCCCCCGGGCTTAGGGCCACGTTTGCAGCTGTCCACGCAGGTCTGCCGGGCCGCCCCTGCCGAGAGAGCTCCTGGCGCCGGTGCCCAGATGCAGCTGGTGTCGCCCGCGCCCCTCCCTCCGCGTGGTCCCCAGAAGTGTGGTTCCCCGCCCCGCCCCGGGCCGGTCGCGGTGACCGGTTGCCTTCACCTCCCCCGCATCCCTACCCGGTGGCCCTGGGCGCTGCGGGCTTCTCAGATCCACCCCCCTCGACCCCCGCCTCGGCCAATTCCCAGAAAAACCGTTGGGTTTCCGCTCCCGCCCGCGCCCGTCCGTCCTCCCCTGCTTCGACCCTACCGCTCGCAGCCCCCGGCTGGCCGCCCAGCGACCGACCCGCCGCGCCTCTCTGGCTGCGTGGAGCGCGGGGCTCCGGCCGGGACGGGGCGCCTGGGACGCAGCTCCGGCTACTGAACTCCCCCAGCCCTCGGCGCCCTAGCTCTCCCCGCGGGCGCCTCGTCAAGCTCCTTCCCCGACAGTTGCCTTTCTCCATACCAGCTGCGGCAAGTCGCGACTGGATCTGCCCTGGTCGCGATCACGGAGCCCAAAGGCCTCCCTCGAGGCGCTCGCGCCGCACCCGCCCGCTCTGCGGGGTGGTGGCACCCCTCGCTTGGAGCCAGACCTTTCCCTGAAACAGGGGTGGGGATGGAGTGGGGGCAAAAGGAGGACTGAAGCCCTCTCGCACACCCCAATCATTCTCTCTAGAACGAGCAAATCCACCAGTTTCGGGAGAAAAAAATGCCACCATCTAGACTAAGCATGTGTTTTCGTTGGATCCGGGGAAATTCTGTAAAGAACAGGAACTCTCCACTCTCTCCTCAGGCCAAGCAGAGGGAAGGCGAGGAGTATGGAGGACAGGAGGGAAAATGCTAACCCTATAAACAATTCTCTGAAGGACAAGGCTATCTTATTCCTGGCCCCACTACACACACATACGCACAAATGTGCCGTGTACTAAAGGGAAGACTCCGGGGCATTCGTTTGTAGAAACTAGATCATTTGTATAAAAAACCCAAAACCAAACAAACACACAAAGCTCCTCTCCCAACTGCTCCTCTAACAAGGACAGACCCAGCAGCCTGGGAGAGGCAGCCCAGTTGGCACAGAAGGCAGTTAACTTTGGGGGCTCTGAGGAAATTCCCTAAAATCCTCTCTTCTGGCCTCATGCTGTGAAAGTCAATTTGCAAGGGCCAAGTGCCTGGAAAACAGACCCACACACCCTTTCTTTGGGCCTCAGTTTGCCCATCTGTACATCAAGGAAGCTGAGCTCCCAAATCTTTAGGGTCACTTCTGGCTCTGATGTTTTCTGAGCTCCTGTGTTGGAGTAAGGGAAAGAGATGTCTTGGTCCAGGCCGACTCCAGCGAAGCCACCCAGTGGGTGTGCGTCCTTGGAGGAGACTGTGCTAAAGACAATCGTGGGGGCAATTATGTGGGAGCAGGGAGGGCAGGGGACCTGAGCTCTAATCCGGAGCTAGTACAGGTGGGGACGTATAGGATTACAAGCGTTCTGCCCATCGCAGGCCCAGGACCAGGAAGACAGGCTAGCTCCTCCGCGTCTTTGAGGCCTCCCAGTAAGCACTTTCTCAAGGGGTTCCAAGTTGATCCAGACAACGGGAACTGGGGCCTAACCCGTCCCCCACAAAGGCAAGGGGTGGAGATGCCCCGGAGGGCCTGCTCCTTCAGCAGGAAGGATGAGGGGACCAGGATCTACAGCTAGAGACTCACTGACCCACCTGTGGCCACATTCTTAGAACAATGAGTGGCAGGGTCCCGGCCCCAGATTCTGCCAGGCCAGCTTCCAGTCTCTGTCGTGCACATTCAGGCACCGGCCAAGAGAGAGGGGGAGGGGCCCCAATCAGCCCCCACTTCCACTGCCCTCCAGCTGGGACCTGACTTCCATTTGTCTGGCTCTGGCTCGAGCGCTACTTTCTGAGACAAGACAAACGCGGAGAGGCGACGTGGGGAAGGGAAGCAGTGCACGACGGAAAGAATCCTGGGGCAGGGGCTAGGCACCCACACCCACATCTGGATTGTTTCAGTTTTCCGTTACACGTAGGTACACACAACCCCGCGGCTCCAGGGGGTGGGGTAGGGATCCCTGCCGCCCCGGCTTCACACAACTGCAAATCGAAACCAGGTCGGTCTTGAAAAGGAGACCTAGATCAGCTCGCCCCCGCCCCTCCCCCCTGTCTCCCGCCCCATCCCTTCGCCC
>LNAC01000091.1:2500621-2555504 GCA_002007465.1 Ailurus styani
CCCTGCCCCGCACGCGCGCGGCGCACACGCCCCCGCGGGGCGCCCTGGGCCTGACACGCCGCGACCGCCGCGACTGCGCCTCGCCGCACCCCCACCCCCGTCCCGGCTTCCGCTTCCGGCAGGGGCCCCGGTGCGCTTGCGACACCGAGGCTCCCGCAGGCCCCCCGAGGTCGCTGGAGGGATCGGTCGGGCTGGCTTTGCCCGCGCGGCACCCCGCCTTTCCTGGCGCCGTGTGAGCCTGAAGTCTTGCAGGAACCGGGACAAAATCCGCCGAGTAGGAGGCGAGTCCGGTTTGATGACTATTCCGAGGGCGCAGGAAGCACCGCGGGCCTGTCTTGGTGGCCGCGTTTTCCAGTCTGTGCAGGACCTGCCTCTAAACTTTAGTACCCGAGACCTTGACGGGCAGGTGTCCACGAATGCAAGTTACCTACGGCCACAGGTACACAACTACACACAGGCTCCATTCAGATACAACATATATACAAGCACAGGCGTCTACACGGATGCTCACATTAGCATCCCTCCATGAACTGAGAGGTCCATTCACGGATCTGCAAATACGGAGTGCAGGCTCAGATGTAAAGCACATCTATATACCCAAAGATAAATAGCACCATCCCGGAAAAAAGCAACAGACTTGTCTCTTACACGGACCCACGACTGTAACAAGTCAAACTGCCCACGTACACACTCAAAAATGCAGGAATTCCAAGCATATAAGCATTTAGGCATGTGTATCCGCCTTCTGAGTGATAACTGTCCATGCACCTCTAAGTTGCTTCATGGGGGTAGGAGCGACGGTTACATCCCCAAACCCACCAATCCCTACAGATTCCCCCGCATGCCCACTTGCACACCTTTTCTCCCTTGAGTATGCAACTCCTTGGGGCATATTCACGTGTGTATACACACACTTGCTCCCATTATCAGGGCTCAGAGAGAAGGCAGCAGTCTTAGAACCGGAGGGTAGGAGAAGACCGAGATCAGACAAAGAGGGAGGCTTACAAGAGTGACAGAAGGCATTGGAGGGTGGCGTGGCTCAGAGAGACAGATCAAAGGGGAGGTGCAGGGGTTCTTGAGCCCCCCAGTCAGCGTCCCGAGGGGAAAATGAGCAAGTTGGCTTCAAACCGGACTGTCCTCTGGAATGGATAAAGATGAGTTTTTCCAAGAGAGCACTTGACTCTGAGCTCTTGACCCTGAAGCCTTGGTGCTTCTGGAGAAGGGAAGACTCCTCCTTTGGGTGGCTGGAGAACCCAGTCCCTCTCCTCCAATAGGGTATGGGGGCTTTGCTCAGATGAGAAATGCTTTCACCTGGGTCTGCTGTCCCACTTTCTTACCCAACTCCGGTCCTGCCCCCACCATGCCAGCTTAGAGCTGGGGCTATGAACATACAAGGATATACCCTTCCAAACCTTTCTATCTACCACCATCACTTTCTTCTGGAAGGAGGCAGCCATGCAACAGTTCCAAGGATGGCCTCTCAGGGCACAAGAAAGGAAGGGAATGCTCTCTGGGGTGGAACTGGCTGTGAGGGAAGTTTACACTAAGGAGGTACTTTTTTTTTAAAGATTTTATTTATTTATTTGAGAGAGGGAGCAGAGAGAGAAGGAGAGCGTGAATGCTGCGTTCGCTGGACTGGGGGGAGGGGCAGAGGGAGAAGGAGAAGCAGACTCCCTGATGAGCAGGGAGCCTGAAGCAAGCAAGCCATCCCAGGACCTGGGGACTGTGACCCCAGCTGAAGGCAGCTGCTTAACCAACTGAGCCACCCAGGTGCCCCACAAAGGAAGTACTTTTGAGGTGGAACCAAAAGAATGAGTGAAAGGACACTTTGTCCCTTGGTCATGTACCCAGAGTCCCATCTGTGCTGGGCCTAGCAAAAAAAAAAAGGGGGGGGCAAGGGTGGGTTTTCTGGCAGGCCTCTGTAGGAGTTGACTTTGGAGATCCTCCAAAGTCAGGAGACCCATAATGAGAGGCTCTCCTAGACTCCCAGGGGCTTCACTGAACTCACCCAGGATCCTCATTCCTATGCAGTGGTAGGAAACACCCTACAGCCCTTTGGAATTTACAAAACACAGCATTCAAGTCCTGTGCATCTTCACACAGAGCCCATGGGGTATGTACTATTATGATCCTCAGTTTACAAATGAAGAAACATGTCCTTCCATCATCACCTCCCTCTTCAGGGCTCCTTTCTTCCACGCGCCAGAGGGTGTGGGGCTGGGGCACTTGGTTGAGAAACACTTTGGCCTCCTCAGAGAAGACTCTTCAAGGACAGGTCCCCTTCAAGCTGTATCGCAGCCCACCAGCCACCAGCCCTGGGCTGGGGGTGGAGGGGTGGGGGGAGACAGTACAGATAGAAAGGGACATAATGGGGGCTAGGAAGGGCTGTATTTGATCAGGGTGTGTTTGACAAGGGGGGGGGAGTGGAGGGCTGGCTGGGGAAGCCTGAGGCCTAGGTTTCCTTCCCAATTCACGAACTCGCCGCCGGGCAGTGATAGCCTGGGTGGGCCATTGCCCATCTCTGAGACGCATTTTATCCAGAAAGGAGGATGGGAGGGTGCTGCATTGAACACATCCCAGCCTTTGTCATTGGCTTTAGAATGAATTGCAAAAACAGAAACCCCCAAATGTAATAAAATCAAGAAGAAGAGGGAGGAGGAAGGCAGGCAGGCAAAACAAAACGGACTCTCTCCTGCCACTACCAATACCTCTCACTCTGGCTTGTCTCAAGAGCCAGAAGTGGCCCTCCCAGCTCTTTCTAACGCAGGTCCTCTCCCTTAGCAAAAGGGGCCCGCCTGGAGAAGGCCAGCACCGGAGTGAGGCTGCGGGAGACAGCAGGGTGCAGAGCGAGGGACTCCGCGGCGCAGGGGTCTCTAGAGCCAGCCAAGGGTGGGCGACGACCTGATAGATCTGCGCGGTTCGCGGTGGTTTGCAGGCTCTTTGTGGGTCTCCCGGAAAACGCAACCCCACCGGATCCGGTAACTTTTCTCTGCGTAGAATAAATACCCTCGGTGGGATGTGTGCCTCACTTGAGGGACTCTCCCCTGAAGCGGGAAACTCCATCCGAACCAGCGCCTCTCCCCGGCCGTTCATATTGGACTCTCTAAACACATGGTGCGCCGGGCTCTCGGCACAGTCCCTGGGCTCCGGACCTGGCGGGCTTCTGCGACGCTAGCGCGGCCCTGGGGTCTAATCCGGTGCAGACTCCATGCAGCACCTGTACGGACCCTGATCGGGAGAACAGAGATTCCACCGGACCCGGGTCCTCGGCCCTGAGCTGCCAGTGCGGAATTAAACGCATCCTCCGCGCTCCATCCCACCTACCGTCTCAAAAACGAAATCTTCGTTGGGTCTCGTCTACTCTCAGCAGAATTTAAGTGCGATTTGGCGGGACGTTCGTCGTATCCTGGTTTGTGGAAACGTTGTGAACAATTTGGTTTGGCGCGGTGTGTGTGTCGGGGGCTGAGGATTCCTCCTTCGCCGCCGCCCCGGCGCTTGAGGGTAAAGCCCCCCCGCCTTTGGAAGCCCCAGGAAAGGCACCGTTCATAGAGGCCTGCGTGCCTCACTACACACTCTCCGATTTTACTTGTCTTACATTTTTTTAAAAAGGTGATTATTTAAAAATTATGTTTAATTTTTAAATTTTTATTTATTTTATTTTTAAATAATCTCCGCACCCAGGGCGGGTTCGAACTCACAACCCCTGAGATCGACCGTCGCAGTCTCCAACGACTGAGGCAGCCAAGTGCCCCTTGTCTGGAAATTTTGAATGACCGTGTCTCTTTTCTTCTTTCGGATTGATCAGTGAATGAGCGCTGGCGCAACCGGGACTGCGGACTGCTGACTGAGGTCACCGCCAACCGGCCATGCACTTGGCTTTGCGCTCGCTCACCTGCACGCTCCCCGGAGAGCTTTCTCTCTATGATTGACCTTCCCCCCACTATCATTTTCCAGATAACTTTGGAGAAGCTCCCAGGGGAAGCGGAGGGGAGAGATCTCAGGGCCTGCCCTTCGAGATCTGGACAGTGCTCGGCAGGCGAGACCCAAGAGTCATTCCGCTCGGTCTCTAGCCAGACTCTCCCCGTGTCGTCTTTGCTTTTCTTTCCAATGCCAGCCTCCGCCCCAGGAAAAGTCTCGTACTTAGGATTGACCCGGACGTTTAAATGACCGGCACGTATATATGAAGTCACCAAACATATTAAAAACAAAACTAGGACCACTCTTGGACATACCACAACCCCCACCCCCCAAAAGAAAAGGGTTAACAAAAAATGGGGCGATCTGGAAGGTGCGTTGGAGGCGCCGCCCTGCGCGTCAAGGCCACCCCCCCCCAAGCTGGATCAGGGCGCGCGGAAAGGAGCCCGACGCGACGCGGCGGGGGGCGCGGGAGTGCGGGGGCGGCGGCGCAAGCGCGGAGTTCTGGCCGGCGGTCCCAGCGCCAGACGCGGCGGGCCTGGCCGAGGAGCCCGCGCCCTGAGCCGGGCGGACGCACCCCGGGACTAAGCGGCAGATGCCGGGGAACGCGGAGAGCCCGCGGGAGGCCCCGAGGCCAACCCGGCTGCTACGAATTCCCCGCGCTCGGAACGAAGGCAGCTCGGCCGAGTTCTGCAGAGTTTTCCAGACCCGGGCCCAGAAACTAGGGCGCTCCGCCGAGGTCCCCCTGGCTCCGTCCCTGTGGAAGGGGACGGTGGGACGGGGCGAGAGTGGGGAGTGCATCCAGTCCGCACGAACGGAGCGGGAATGTGCACAGGCACCCACGACGTAGTTCGGAACACACGCGCGCACGGCAGACACACAGACACAGACTCCCAGCCGCTGCAGCCCCCGCTCCCTGGGCAGCCACACCACACCTGCCGCATATGCACAACCATAGCACACTTACACAAAACACCCAGCGCACACCCGCCGCCCAGGTACACACACACAACACTACACTCGCCGTGACTCCGTTTATCCTGCGGCAGGTCTCTAGGGATGGGTTACTGGTTTCACTTTCTCACTCCCTGCCAGACCCTTTGGAGGTTCAGGCTGGTTTTCTTTCATAAGAAAAGGGTAGGTCCGGTCGCTGAATGGTCAGGGACTGCGAAGTCAGGGAGAAGGGAACAGCCTTACCTCTGCTGGGCTGGGCCTGGGAGAATGAGGGCGATCTTACCTTGGGGAGGAGAAGGGGATGGCCACTTGGGCATCGCAGGGGCACTTGCGCCCCCATACGTATGCCCCAAATGAGAAAAATAATCACAAGTACCCCCCCCCAAAATTCCCACATCCTTTCTCTCCGCAAACCACTGCTCTGGGCTGCAAGTGTCAGACCTGGTGTGGGGGCAGGTGGGCAGGGGGAGGTTATGGGGGAGGGTGAGAGGCAACTGGGTTCCACCCCCACTCTTCTCCTGTCTTCCGAACCCTCCCCACGGGAATCAGCTATGAAAGGTAGAGGCACTAAACTGGGGTGGGGTGGGGGGTGCTCAAGTCTGTTTAAGGAGTGGGACGTGGCTCAAACACCCCTTCCCACCAGCCTCTACCTTCTGTGGTCAGTCACCCTCATTAATTCCCTTTAGAAAGGGCCACTCCCTGGAGGTTCATCCACTGCTCTCTGTAAGAGGCTGGAAGAGGAGAAAGTGGGCAGAGAAGGGGGAAGGGTTGGTACTTGCCAGGTGATGGGGGGCTCTGCACTGGTCCTGGCCTTGGAGAGGAACCCTTCCTGGCTCAGCTACCTGTTTCCAGTTTCCTGGACGAGTTCACGCTCCCGTCCCCTGAAGACACTTCTCAGCTTGTGAGCTCGCCCACCCCTGTCCAGTCTCAGCCTTGTCTGAGGGACTGGCTCTCAGGCTCTGGGGGAAACAAGCCCTCCCCAGCCCAAATTCTTGGGGGGGGGATGTGCCCCAGAACTAGTAGGGAGGGGGAAGCTCAGCTCCACACCCCAACTACCAGCCAACCCAGTGGGGTGCTGGCTACCTCAGTTTCTGTCCACAGGAAAGCATGGGGGAGGGCCAGGTAGTGGTTCTCTGGCTGCCAGAAACACAGGAGGATCCTGATGGAGGCGCTCTTCCTGGAAACACCTCTGAGGAAGCTTCTGGAGCCTTTGGAGGATAAGGGGAGCAACAGTGATCTGAGGCCCTGTGTCTTGGGTTAATACAACAATAATGATAACATAGATAACACTTGTTAAGTGTGTTCTGTGTTCCAGGCACTATGCTAGGTCCTTACATGCATCATTTCATTCATCACACTTAGGAAGTAAGTATCCACCTTATCTCCACTTTACAGATAAGGAAACGGAGGCACAGAAAGATGGAGTAGCTTGCCTAAAAGTGAGAATTGGAATGCTGGCCAGCTTGTCCTCTTAGGTACCTCGGAGTTGTCTCACCTGGCGAAGTTCCACTCAGCAAGGGCAGGAGGAAGGGCTGAGGGGGCAAAAGGGACCCCAGGAGATGAATGCCCTCTGAGGAAGGGTGGTAGGAGGAGTAATAATATCAACGATGGCTCATATTTATTGTGGGCTTGTGTGCAATGCCTCCATGTGCATTTCCTCATTGAAATCTTCAGAAAACCCTGTGAGGGAGTCCTGTTATTATCCCCCATTTTACAGATGGGAAGACTGAGGCACAGAAAACATGTATGCCGGGTCTACACCCACCTGGCTGGAAGGGGGAAATGGGAAGAAGGAGCTGAGGGCCTCAGATGCCAATCAGGAGCTTAGAATGGGGCTGTGGGCAGTGGGGAGGACCAGGGTGGAAGCTGAGAGGCTTCCCTGGAGCATCTCAGGTACCGAAGCGTGTGGGAAGGGGAGTCAGGTGGCAGAGAGCCCAGTTAGGAGGTTGTTGCAAATGTGGTTGGTGGAAAGGAGGGCAAGTGTCAGAGCATGGGTCAAAGAGAAACTCTCCTGGTGATTGTACCACAAGAGGATAGAGGCAAGAATGACTCTGAAGTTCCTGGCTCAGGCAACCACAGGAGTCTGGGGAAGAAGCCATGTGTTTGGTCCAGAGATTTAGGCATTTGATGGGCGGATGGACCATGCACCAAAATTCAAGGTTTGGATGCTCCAGCAGGCAGCCAGCCACTTTGGTTTCCCTCCTTGCCCCTGCACAGGTGTCTTTCCCCAGGGCCCTGCACAGGTGAAACTTGCATATATGCAGATGTATGCAAATGAAAACAACCTAGGCTGGGCCGGCTGCCAAAAGCCAGGGGAGGGGGAGAGCCTCCCTCTCCCTGACTCACCCTCTGACATGCCGCCTGGAATGCCACCTCCCCAGCTGGGCTTCCTCCAACTTGGGGAACTTGCTCCTGGAATCACCCCACAGCTCAGACCCAGATCATAAGCCCAAAGGACCTGGGGGAGCTGAGGCTGAGGACTTTCTAAATCAGAGTGAGGCTTTATTCTGAGCTCTGCTTGCAAAACTGTATGCAAACGGGGCATGAAGAATACCTGGGTAATATGGCAAGTTTAAGTATACGAGGCATGTGACATGCCTAAAAGTATTTTCACAGATATGATTTCACTGGGGGCTCACAGTAACTTGTGATGTAGGTGGTTTATTAGCCCCATTTTGTAGATAAAGACACTGAGGCTCACGTCATGAAGTGCTTTGCCAGGGAATGCCTGCCCAGTATGGAGCTGGATTTCCAGTCCAGGCCCTCTGACTGAGTCAGTGCTCTTTGCACTACCCTATGGTTTGGTGCTGGGTTAAGAGGAAGGGAAGCTAGCTCTCAAGTCTGGGATTCCATTTGGGGAACTGCTGCCCCCTCAACTGTCTAGATATTCATGGTCAAGTTGCCTCTAAGCCTCTTGGTCCTCAAGAACTTCGAGTAAGTAAGCACTTGTCTCTAGACCTGCGGCCCTACCCCTCCTGTCTGGCTGGACCATGCAGCCTACTTCCAGCACCTTAAGACTCACTGTGGGTCAGTACTCTTTTTTTAAGTACCTACTAGGCACAGGATCTGTGCAGGGCCCTGTGGAGGATCGGCTTAGATCCCACCCAACAGTGAATTTAGCAATTTATGTGTACGAAAATTATGGGAAAATTGTATAGGGGCGCCTCTGTGGCTCAGTCGGTTAAATGTCTGCCTTCGGCTCAGGTCATGATCCCAGGGTTCTGGGATCAAGCCCTGCATCGGGTTCCCTGCTCAGTGGGGAGTCTGCTTCCCCCTCTCCCTCTGTCCCTCCCCTCCAACTCTCTCAATTAAATAAAATCTTTAAAAAATATATATATATATAAAGAAGAGTGAATTAAAACACACACCCACAGAAGGAATATTTGAAAACTAGGTCCCAGGTCAAGAAGTAGGACTCGGCCAGCTCCCCAGGACCTCCCGAGTGACCCTGCTGGATCATAACCCCCTTCTCCTCCTTGGTACCCCAGCTTTCACATTCATTAATTCTCCACTTTTGCCTACAGTTTTGTCACCCAGGTCTGCTTACTCTTACCTGTTGATGAATTTTCCGTCTATAGAATCATACAGTACTTAGGATTCTTGCTTCCCTCTTTCGACAGTGAGTAGACTCTAAGCCACCTTCCCCTGACTTCCTCATCCCCGACTCTCACCACCTTCCGGTTTCCCCAGAGCATTTGTTCAAGTGCTCAGTCCCTCTGAGATGCTCTCGGGTGGGTTTGCCATAGGAAGGCAGGGATGGGACCTGCCTCGCCCAGCACAAGACCAGGTGTGGAACACACGCTCAGTGCATAGGCAGTGAATGAATGAATGGATGAGGATGAGTGGAATAGCATATCTGTGTTTGCATTTATGAGAAATCCCAGGGGTGGGGGGCTTATAGGAGGCCATAGGGTGACGTTCAGGAGGTAGGTGCTACCAAAGGGCCTCTTCTCCCTCCCTGCCGTCCCGCTGCCCCTCAGGGGTGAGTGGCTGTACCATCCCCTACATCCTGGCCCTCGCCACAGCCCAGCCAGGTGCTATGGGAAGCACACTAGCTCATCAGCCAAGCAGGTCTGAATTCTAACTCCACCTCCACACCTTCCTGACTTGGGCAGATAAAAACTTCCCTGTGCCTCAGTTTCTTCATCCTTGAAAATGGACATCACAGGAAGCCCATTCTCACAGGATTGTGAAGATTTAGTGAATTACTCTAAGTGACTTACACATAGTAGGTGTTTTAATTTGTTGGCTCCCCTTCTTGCTCTGGGTTCCTTTGACTCAGCCACAAGGAATATGCCTGTCCTCATCACTTCATCTCCCTGGAGGGTACCAGAGCCAATCTGATGAAAAAGCTGTTATTCCCAGAGGACGTGGGGGTGGCTGGAGGTGTCGGTGCCAGGACAGAAATCTGTGGGCGCCTGGGTGGCTCAGTGGGTTAAAGCCTCTGCTTTCGGCTCAGGTCATGATCTCAGGGTCCTGGGATTGAGGCCCACATCGGGCTCCCTGCTCGGCGAGGAGCCTGCTTCCCCCTCTCTCTCTCTGCCTGCCTCTCTGCCTCCTTGTGATCTCTCTCCCTCTGTGAAATAAATAAATAAAATCTTTAAAAAAAAAAATCTATGGGGCGGACAACACGCCTTCCCCAGCACCTCATCCTCCCCAAGTCCGGAATACCGAGGTGTTTGGGGCAGCCTTCATTCTCCGGCTAATCCTGAAGCCACTCTCAGCGCCTCCTAAGCCCGGGGATGCTCGTGAGGGTCTGTCCCCCTGGCACACGTAGAACACTTTCACACTGGGGACCTCAGCTAATCTTCACCACCCGGGCAGGCGGGGCAAGTATTGCTGTCCCCATTTCCCAGATGAAGAAACCAATGCTCAGAGCAGCTCAGTGCCTTGCCCAACATTGCACAACCAGTAAGGGACAGAGCTGGGATTGGAGCCCCAGCTTCCTGACTCTGAGGTTCTCTGGGTTTTTCCAGAACAGCCCAGCCATCTCTGTATGGGCGAAGGAGGAGACGGGGACAGAGCTGTTAGCAACTGGCTATTGCATGCCCTGGCGGGGCCTCTGGGCAGGTGTGGGAGGGCAGTGGGACTGAAACCCGTGTCTGCAGGGGGTGGTAGGATGGCAGGAGTCAAGACCAGGAGAGAATGAGGGCAGCAGGGACATGAGAATTGTGTGCAAGAGCGCAGAAGGCTTCAGGCTCATTCTGGGTGATTTTTGAGGCCAGAATACTGAAAACCTAAAGTAAGAGGAATGTAGACTTAGGGGCAATATAAGGAAGACATTTTTATTTTATTTTATTCTAAAGATTTTATTTATTTATTTGACAGAGAGAGATCACAAGTAGGCAGAGAGGCAGGCAGAGAGAGAGGAGGAAGCAGGCCCCCTGTTGAGCAGAAGGCCCGATGCGGGACTTGATCCCAGGACCCTGAGATCATGACCTGAGCTGAAGGCAGAGGCTTTAACCCACTGAGCCAACCAGGCGCCCTATTTTATTTTATTTTATTTGACGGAGAGATACAGTGAGAGAGGGAACACAAGCAGGGGGAGTGGGAGAGGGAGAAGCAGGCTTCCTGCTGAGCAGGGAGCCCGATGTGGGGCTCGATCCCAGGATGCTGGGATCATGACCTGAGCCAAAGGCAGACGCTTAACTACCGAGCCACCCAGGCATCCAGGAAGACATTTTTAATAATTAGAGCCTTGCAAAAGGGGCACACTCTCCACCTCCATCTTAGGCATCAACTCCTTTCACCTTGTACAGAGTGTGTATTTCACATCTTGTCTCCCCGGTCGGAATAAGGCGTTCCAGGGGGCAGGTGTGCCTCCCCTGGTGCTCTGCTAACTCCACTGGGCTTGGACAGCTGGCCCTCACTAAGTGTTTGAGAGTCTCCATCACTAGAGGTATTCAAGCAGAAGTGGAGGGATGCTCGGAGATGGGGCTGAGACCCTGGGCTTGGGGACAGATGGCAATCTGCCACCGGGACAGGTGACTTGGAGTTTCAGAGCCTTGTTCTTCTCATCCGTAAAATGGAGTTAATAATACCTACCATATAAAATTGTTGTAAGAATCCAGTGACATGCTATGTGTGACTAGCAGAGTGCCCAGCACATGGAAAGCTCATAATGTGGCTTTTTTATGATGTATGTGGTTGAGGGGCTCTATCATGGGCTCGAGAAATGGAGTAGGTGCCCACTAATGTCCCTCCAATTCTGACAGCCAATGATTCTATTCCATAAGCATCAGGAAAGGAGCTAAGCAGAAACCAGGAAGCGGATTGACTCAGTGGAGGAAACTGGTCAAAATACACAGAACTCCCATTCAGAAGGGACTTGAGACCATCCCATGGACTTTTCCTACCTACCTGGGACCTAGTCCTTAGAGAGCCTGGACATCATTAGCCCTGCAAAGGGTACCAAGAGTCCCCAGGCAGTGTGGTCCACCCTAGAAGACTAGCCTCAGCCAGGAACAGGGCCCCAAACTTCTGATTTGGCCATCACTTGCCCTAACCACAAGCCCTTCCCTGGCCCAAGCCTCTAAACCAGCCAGATGACGTGGCACCTCCTGGATGGTGGTGGTGGCTCTTGAATGCCAGGCACCCAGGCTTGGAGGAGCCTTCGGGAGCCCCTGGAGCAGCCCTTGGCTTCCTCTCAAAGTTCTGTCATCCTTCTTATAGCTGGACGCCACCTCAGAGGTCCCCAGAGCCATGGGGTCTCTAGTTCTGGGCTGATGAAGGTCTGGAGTGGGCCTGGAAATCTGCATATTAATAAGCACTCCCTGTGAGAAACCGATTTGGCCCAGCTCCCTTCACCGCCTCCCCCCCACGGAAAGCTGAGCCTGAGACGGGAGGAGACTGGCCCAAGATGACATGTCAGAACTGGACGGGAGCCCGGCTCTCTGGACCCTGGTACAGGATGTTTTCCAACCCAGCTATCTGTCAGGGCTCACTCCCCCAGAGACATGGAGGGGGAGCCCACGCAGACGTCTTTCCTGAGTATCCCCCGGGGCCCCCTACAGAGTGTGTGTCACTTGTAGGAGACCTCATCACACTCCTAGAAATGGCTCCTGCCCAAATGAGACAGAAGCATCTCGAACTTGCTGGGGGTCCCCGCGATGTCAAGGTGTGGGAGCAAGTCAGGGTTTGGGGCTAGATCCGTGGGGGGGGGGCACATCACACTGGCAGAAAACTGTGGTCTGATTTGAGACGAGCCTCTCTATCCACCAGCACCTAGCGCAGCCGCTGGCACATGGGGGCGAAGGACGGCATGTCCGCTAAATGGACAGTGATCAACGTTGAATGGACTCCAGCTCCAAGGCTGCTTCTCAGGGGCAGGCAGTGTGGGGACTCAGCAAAGCCTGGAGAACGCCAAACGGGGGGCACTCCAAACAGATGGTGGCCAGGGAAAGGGCAGCCAGGAGCGCGGACAGGGCTAAGCTGGTGGCGGCCGTGAACCAGATCTGGCCATGAACCAGATCGGCCCCCGTCGCGGCTCCGGGTCGGCCCCCTGCAGCTCTCGGCCCCAGGGGCTCCGTGAAGGGACCCGGTCTCCCCGTGACGGTGTGCATCATGTGGGCTGTTGCCTCTGTGACTGCCTGCACGTGACTAGTGGGGAACCGAGATTGCGTGCCTGTGACTCTAGCGTGCGGCTGGGGTGTGGCCCGGGGCCGGGGTGGGTGCTGTGCGGTGGGGGCTGCGTGTGCCCATCGGCGTGGCCGTGTGTGAGTGTGGCCATGGGCGGAGACCTGGGTGCTGGCTGAGTGATGCTCTACGGGGCTCTCGGGACAGGTCCGGAGAGCGGCCGGGTGTTGGGGTGTTGGGCGTGTGCCTGTGGCTGTCTGCGTGGCTGTGGGTTGCTCCATGGGACCCGTGTGCACCTCTGGGTGGAGACAGCCGTGGTGGGCGTGTGTGCTTGCGTGGGACCCCGTGGTGGTGTCTCTGGGCGTGCCCGCGCGGGCTGTGGGGTTGGGCGCAGGGTCGGGCACCACTGCCTGCTGGCCCGCCTGGAGGTGTGTGTTTGTGTGCAGCTAGGAAAGGCGTGTGTCGCTGTGTGTCCCTCGGGGACTCGGCTGTGTCACCGTGTGTGACTGTGACTGTGTGTGAGGCAGCATGCCCCTCAAACCACCTTCCTTGGGTGGCTTTGATGTGGTTGAGGTTCCAGGGGCCGTGAGGACGCCTGCCTCACTCGTGAGGACTTCAAAAGATGGCTGTCCTCTCTGCCCAGCGGGGGGAAAGCCCATTTCCCCCTCACCCTTACCCTCTCCCCCCTCCGCCTGGAGGACAGGCCTGTTTGTTTTCCTATTTTTACTGCTTCGGATGAGTTCATGGCCGCAACTGACTCACCACTCTTTCCGAGAGACTTGGGGAAGGAAACAGGGGTTGCTTGGTTGGGGCCTCTGCCCACGAGCCCCGGGGGCTTTCCGAGCAGGGCCGAGGAAGACATCAGGGGCCCACTGCAGGCTGTGTGAGCACCTCAAGCCATTCACCCTCCGCGGGCTTGGAAGGTCAAGGAGCCTTCTGTAGAGGTCATTGTCGGGGCCCTGCCTCCTGTCCCAAACGAGAAGGCCTCTCTCCTTCCCTAAGAGCCCCCCCTCCCTTGAAGTGACCAGGTCAGTTGAAAAGCAAGCTGGGGCTTTGGGGGTACCCCTGACGTCTCCCCCAGACCTGAGTTCCAGCAGGTAATTGACACGGTAGCAAGGATACCCTGACTCACAACACCGTTTGGGCGCCCCCTATGGGCGGAGGCTGCCGTGGCTGCAGAGCTAGCTCCAGGATGGAGTCCTGCACGGTTTGGTGGGAGAGACACTGTGGTGTTCCCCCCGGGGATGCCCCAGTCTTCTGGGGGAGTCAGAACCCTCCCCTGCACCGGCCCTGAGACAAAGAACAAGGAGAATTCAAACAATCATTCCCTGGGCTGGGAGAAGAGTCATGTTCCCAGTCCAAAGAGGGATCAGAGAAGGCTTCTGGAAAGGGCTGCAGGGACTCGGGGCAAGCTGGGAGGGAGGCATCCTGGAGGGTGGACAATTGGGAGGGTCTGGGGATGGAGCAAACATGGGAGGTGAGGGGAAGTGGGAAGCCGGAAATGGCAGAGTCCTCGTGTGGATTGGACTAGACTCTGTCCACGTGGCAGAAGACCTCTAACTGAACAGTCTGTGGACAGGCAATTACCTCTGGATCCCTCCAGCAGCAGCCAGCACATAGCTCCCCGAATCTGGTCGTCCAGGAGGGAGTTCTGAGGCTGGGGATTATCCCTTTCCCCTGCCCTAGCCCATGGCTGAGGCCATGAAGACTTTCCCCCACTGCTGCCCTCCTCGCCCACTGCCTTGGAGGCTCCTTCCCACTCCTGGAACTGGCTAATTCACCAGAGCCCACCCCTCCACCTCCCTGGCCCTGGGGCAAAACTCCCCCACTTCAAATTTAGGCATGTTTGGGCCACCCTCCTGGAGGAATTGAGAAGAGCCTCAGACAAAAGACTCAGGAGGCCAGGCTCCGGGAAAATCACTGGGCAAGGCATTTAGCCTCAGTTTCTCCATCTGTGAAATGGGGCTGATGGTGCCTGCCCTGCTGGGTTCCCAGAGCGGGTGGGGAAGGCTCCAGTGAGCTCATGGGTGTGAAGGCCCTGGTGAGCCATAAATAGTCCCGTGTCTGTGGGAGGGAGGGAGGAAAGCTGTTATTCCAGCTGGGCCTGGCTGCCTGCACGGAGGGCTTGGCCAGCAGGGGGCTGGGGAAGTGTGAGGGTCTCTGTGCCAAGTGCTGACAACTGGAGAATTCTAGGCTGGGACCCTAATGAGAGATGGGGGCAGGCGAGCCTCTGCGGAAGCCACACCAGGGACAAGTGCTGGGGCGACAGCAGCGGGGTCTATGATATAAGGACTTTGGGCCGGTCACTTGGACAAGTGACTCTGAAGAAAATGCTTTTGGGAAGATGGGTGAGAAACCTGAGGTCACCAGTGACATCACTCTCAGCCTCTCTTGACATCCCTGCCTCTGTAAGGAGGGGGTGGAGAGGCCATCTTCTCTGCCCCTCTGTCCCTGAGCCCCGGGGACAGGAGGCTGAGCATGTCAGCTACTATGGACTCAGGGGATTGGCTGTGGCACTTTTTGGTAGGGAACATTCTGGAGCTGTAACCACTTCCCCAGGAGGGTTGTGTTGAATCTTTCTCTAGCCTGCCAGAGAGATGGTTCCAGACCCTTCTCCCTCCTCTTTAAATGAGCCTCATGCCTTCCCTCATGTACCCTCCGCCTCCTCCAATCCATCTGCCCACTCTCTCCCTCAGCATCCTCTGCTCAGCCTTCACCTCCGAGCATTTGAGCAGGCTACTCCCTTTCTGGAAAGCAGCTCTTCAGGAACCGCCCCCCCCCCCAGCCCCTGGCTTCAGATCAAGCCCCGTCCCTACCAGTTTCTAGCCAAGTGACCTTGGTCAAGTCATTAAACTTCTTTGAGCCAAGGACAAGTAGGATAGGCAGAGGAGACAAGACAGGCAATGTGGATCGAGGGCACAGCAGAGAGATGACCATGGTGTGCTCACCAGGGTCACAGGATTAGAGAGAATGTACGGGAAATCTCGGGAGTGAAGACTGGATTGAGGTGTTCAGACCAGACACGGAGATCCTTGAGTGCCAAGTAGAGGCATTTCGATCAGACATGGCAGGAAACAGGGAGCTACAGCATGTTCTTGAGCAAGGGAATGGAGTTTGAAAGGGAAGGGATGGGCCTTCCATTGATTCAGCATTAACTGTGGTCTGGGTTTTTGCTAGGTGCTTATTATGTGTTCCCACTTAACCTTCAAGAAACCCAGTAAGATATGCATTGTCTCCATTTTGTGGATGGGGGAAAGGACACTCGGGGAGGTGAAGTGACTTCCCCAAGATCATAGAACTGAGGAGAGAGTGAGACAACCGAAGCCTGCTGAAGTCCTGAGCCCCTGCACTTGCCGGCACAACCCAGGTTCCACCAGAGCATGGGGGTCAGAATCTGCCAAGACCCCTCTTCCTCTCTCCACCCTCCTCAACCCCTTGGTGGACTCTGCTTCCGGGGCCAGGAGTGTCTGGAGCCAGTGGCAGTGAAGCTGCCTCAGTGGGTTGATGGAGACAACAACACTACTTGTGACCAGTCTATAGTCACTACCCGAGTAGAGGTCTGGAGGGCAGGGGTGAGTGAGGAGGGGACAGCAGTGACGCCAGGTCACAAGCCTTGCCTGTCCAGGAAGCGGGAAGGATGAGGCGTCAGGTTTGGGACGTGCTGAGCCTGACACAATGGGTCAAGCAGAAAGGGCCATGGGGTCCAACTCAGCGGAGGGAACTGAACTCTAAGCACCCTGTCTGTCCCTTCCAGACCGGAGACACCCAGAGAATGCGGCCCGTGAGACCTCCTTCCTTGGCCTCCCCACTGGCCTTCAGAGCTTGGGGGGCGTCTGGAAAGATGCTGACTGGCAGCCTCCCTTACCACCTCCCACTCTCCTCTGACCTCAGCCCATGGCATGCCGTTTGAGGCCTGGGAGCCAAAGGACCAGCTCCCTGGTCCTTGTTGTACCCACCCCACCACCCTTGGGCTCTCTGCTGTCTCTCTCCTTCTTTAGGCCGGTCACTGATTCAAAAGGTATCTCTTAAGCACCCACCACGCCAGGCCTGTGCTGGGCCCTAAGGATATGGCTGTGTCCTCAGAGAGCTTACATTCTCATGGGGGAGACAGACAATAACCAAGGAATGAAAGAGAAACTCATTTTGGGTAGTGATGGTACCGTGAGGAAGAATAAGGCAGACTCGTGGAGACAGAGAGGCACGATTTTAGATCAGGTCATTTAGAGCCCCTCTGAGAAGAGATCTCTTGAGCTCTGAATGACTAAAATAAGGAAAAGTATAGGAAAGAGCATTCTAGGTGGAAGGAAGTGTAAGTGCAAAAGCCCTGGGGTGGGAGCCGGCCTGGCATATGTGAGAAACAGCAAGAAGGCTGGTTGGCCTGGGATGCAATGAGTGAGGGGGAAAGTAGGAGACAATGAGGCATGAGAAGCAGGCAGAGTCCAGATGATGTAGGGCCTGTAGAGTTTCTAGATTATTTTGAGTGAGGTGAGAGGCCCTTGGGGCGAGGGGGCTTGAGGCAGGGGAGGGACATGCTCTGATTTACATTTGTCAAGATCCGTCTGGCTGAGGGGCTGAGTGCCGACCAGTCTGTCATCTCTCATCCTTCCCCTCCAGGATCTTGAGGCCCCGCAGCCCCCAGCCTCTTCTGCTCAACTGGACACAAGCTTCAGGGAACATTCTACAGAAGTTGCCTTTGTTTATTATCTCATGATGAGAAGGTCCTGGGGGTGACTTGAAAGACCCCTAAGGGAATGGCTGTCACAGAACCATCCCGTTTGCCTCGTGGGGGTTCCTTTCCTTCCCAGCCTGGTGCGGGGGTACCTGGGGGTCAGGGGCTCCTGACCAGGGCCCACACCAACACCTAGACAGAAATTTCAGGTCCGGAGAAACTGAATGAGGACAGAAGGGATGAGGAGGAGAAGCCAATGGCTCAGCAGGTGACCTTTGCCTTCTACTGACCCCTCAAGTCCTGCCATAGGCCCTGGGAGCCCAAGTGGGGTGGGGGGGAGGCCTCTGTCTGGGTGGGGCCTGAGGAATCCAGTGGACCCCCTGGGGGCTGACCCTGGGGATGGACTCCCAGCAGCACTGGGAAGGGCCTGAGTCAGATCCGGAGAGCAGCACGGGGCAGCCTGGCTGAGGTCACAGTCTGGTGGCTGGAGGTGGCCTCCCGACCCGAGTCCTCCACCCCCAGCTGGTGTTCGTCCAGAGGGCCTTCTGACATGTGCCAGGCGCCTTCCTGGCCTCGCCGGGGCACTCCTGGGACACGAGGCGCTCAGAGCCAAGACCACGCTGCGGCTCGGCTCCAATCTCCACCCTCCCCATGTGCCCAGATGGACAGAGGCGTGACCTCGTTCTCCCTGAACCCCCAGACTCAGGGAGGGACACGCCGCTGCTCTCAAGGAGACTCCAACTGAATGAAAGCAGGAGTGGAAAACGGTGGTGGGAGGGAGCATTGAGAGGAATGGTCCCCAAGGAGGGCAGTGGGAACAAGGCCCGGCCCGGGCTCTGAGACCCTTTGTCTACACCGGGTTCCTCTGCGCGGCTCATCTCCCTCCCGTGGGCCACTGTGGGTCAGGGGCTCGGGGGCTGCCGTAGGCTTTGGCAGCCCCTCCAGCGTCCTTGGAGAGAAGCGCCGTGTCCTAGGAGCCCGGGCACTGAGCTCATAGCCAGGCGCTATGCCCCTGAGCCCAGGGCAGGCACTGTCCCGACACGAGGGGCCCCTGGTGCCCACGGGGGTCAGCTCGCCCCGGCTCCTGCTTCTGGAAGCTCCGTCTCTGACCCCCTCGTACCCACAGTGCACCAAGGCAGGGAGTTGTGCAAGGGTCAGGAGGCAGGGCGGCAGGCTGGCTGCGGAGGGGAGATTCCTGTCTCCTGCCCCGACTCCCTGAGGCCTTCCCTCCACAGCCCTGGCTTGTGTGTGCAGCAAGCGCCCTCCTCCGAGGTTGTTGTCGGCTGTCAGAGCTTGTTTGGCCTGCGGGTTCTCACCCCAGCGCCTCCTCCCCCTTACCTTCCGCCCAAGAAGAGCAGCCAGAGGCCTGAGACGGGAGGCAAGCCAGGGGTTGGAGCCAGGCTGGGCCGTGCTGAGTCTCCAAGCCCAACAAGAGCATCGAGTGCCTCCCGGACAGTCTCCCGCTGGGGGGTTCCTGCCTGAGGTGTGGCATGGGCGAGTCCCCAACAGGAAGGACAGGACGGAGCCCAAGACTCAGACACACAGCAAGGTGGTCTCTGGAGGGAAGGCCACGGAAATCCAAGGTCCCTGGGGAGAAATGTGGGTGAGTGGTTTTCTGAAAGTCCCAGCCATCTCCAGGTGGCACTGGCTGCCTGGGGAGGGAGTGAGCTGCCCACTGGGGAGGCATTCAAGTAGAGGCTACAGAAGTTAATCACACTCTCACTGAATACTCATTGAGTGCCTTCTGTAGGTGGCCCAGTCCAGGCAGTAAGTGGGGAGGCAGGTGCCGAACCGCATGATAAAGTCCCTTCCAGCCCTGAGAGCCAAGACGGCATCAATCTGGGTGGGGTTCTCAGAGGAGGTGACAAAAAGGAAGGGCTTCTCTAAGGGGCCAGATTGGCTAGAAACCTGCCTAAGCCTGGGGCCAGCTGCAGCTAGACACCAGCCCCCGCCCCAGGAGGTGAAGGGGCTTAGGTCTTGGGGGTGCAGGGTGGGGAAGGGGAGCCAGACAGCTTCTTAGAAAGTGGCAGGCAGGTGAGCGGGTCTCCCCAGTGATAATTAAGGAACAAAGGTGCCGAGAAGCAGGGAGCCTGCGCAGGCCTCTGGGGCAGGCTGGTTAATGGGAGCCTGGAGGAGAGGTAATAACAAGTAGAGAACGAGCAGACAGCCCGGCGTCGCTACGCCCACAAGCCGCCCCCTCGCCCTCCTGCGCCAGAACAATAACCCAGCGCCCAGCTGAGGGTGAAAACATATGGATAATGCACTGGGCGGGCAAGCTGTTCTGGTGCTGCTGGGAGGTTGCAGGGATGTGGATCTGCGGGCTGAGGGGGCCTGTGAGGAGCAGATGAGCCTGGCAGTGGCAGGAGGGGGTCAGGGCAAGGGCAGGGATGGGAGCAGAGAACTTAGGCAGGTGCACTTGGCCTGGGATCCCGAAGACGTTTGGGAGCCTAGGAGGAGATGCTTGAAGGGAGCACTGTCACCCACGACTGTCTTCTGGGGATTCACCTCTCCAGATGGTGGAGGTGGCCACTGAGGCAGGAGTGCTGGTCCCAGAGTCAGAAAGCCTGGGCTCTGCTTCGGCTTTGGATTGTACTGTGACCCTGGACCAGGTTCCTGGGTCCTGGGCTTTCCCACCTGTTGAAATGGGAACAGTAGTCTTTTTTTTTTTTTTTTAAGAAAAAAATTTTTTTTAAGATTTTATTAATTTATTTGACAGAGAGAGAGAGAGAGAGAGAGAGAGAGAGAGAGAGAGAGAGAGAGAATAGCCAGGGGAGCAGCAGGCAGAGGAAGAGGGAGAAGCAGGCTCGCTGAGCCCCGACGCGGGGCTCTATCCCAGGACCTTGGGATCATGACCTGAGCTGAAGGCAGATGCGTAACCACTGAGCCACCCAGGCACCTGGAACAGTAGTCTGTACCGCGCAGGGCAGTAGGACGGATCAGTCACTGCCGTGCAGGGAAGCCCCCAGCCCCTACCAATCCTCAATAGGGGTCTCCCCGGCCCGAATGGACATCAGATTCTCACCTGGAGTCACACGCCAGATGAGTCCTCTACTGGAGCCTGCATGAGCCAAATTTACTCACAAGGCCTCGCACACCGTTTGGACATCCCCACCCCTTCCCTCTGCCCGTATATACCCACACACATGCCTGTGTGTCACTCCTGTGACAGCAGAATTCCTGACCTTCCCTTCCCACAGATTCCCATAAGGGCATGCATATCTTTAAATCCCCAGCTACACCCCAAACAGAGGCCCGCGAAGCCACCCCAACCCCAATAACCAACACAGTGTGCATTCCTGTTAACAGTACAGTGTCCCAACCATGAATAAAGGGTGCTGAAGTACGTATTAATTGACCCTTAAACAACATCAGGGATTAAGGGCACCGATCCCCCCAACTCAGTCAAAAATCTGTGTATATCTTTTGACTCCCCCAGAACTTAACTGCTAATATCCTCCTGTTGACTAGAGGCTTTACTGATAACATAAAGAGTTAACACACATTCTGTATGTTGTATGTATGATACACTCTATTTGTATAATAAAGTAAGCTAGAGAAAAGAAAATGTTATTAAGAAAATAATAGAGGGGCGCCTGGGTGGCTCAGTCAGTTAAACGTCTGCCTTCAGCTCAGGTTATGGTCTCAGTGTCCTGGGATCGAGCCCTGCATTGGACTCCCTGCTCAGCAGGGAGTCTGCTTCTCCCTTACTCTCCCTCTTGATCTCTCTCAAATAAATAAATAAATAAAATCTTCAAAAAAAAAGAAAAGAAAACCGTATTTATGGTAAAGAAAATGTTTATTAATAATTAATAAATATTAATTAAATATTAACAATTAATTAAGAATATTTATTTATAAAGAAAATATATTTATGGTACTGTACTTTATTTCTTTTAAAAATCCGTGTGTAAGCGGACTGATGCAGTTCAAACCCGTGTTATTAGGGGCCAGTTGTATACTCATGTGTACCGTGTGTGCAAATACGCCCACATTTATCTGTGCACGTGACTAAAACTTGGGAAACAGGGCTGAAGGATCATTGAGGCCTGCCCCTGCTCCAATACTGGAGGCCAGTCAGCACTCTCACAACTGATGGTTGTCTGGTCCTTGGGGATTTCTGCTTGCACACACTTTGTACATGTGTTCACATGCACACCCACCCACCAGGGCGTTTGGCAGGTATAGGCACTGGTCTCCTCCGCTCCACATCCCTCCTTATTCCAATCCTGTCCAGTGCAGCACTGCTGTTTGATTCATCTTCCTGAGGCCCAGCTTTCTCTGTATCTCTCTGCTGCTCCAACACCCTCCAGGGCTCCCCATTGCTGTCTAAGAAAGTCCAGAGCACTTTGGACCCCTCCATCCCTCCTCCCAGTTCTTCAGGGGCTTTCCCAACTTCCTGGGACCCCAGTAACCTTAGAGGACATCAGTACTATCCTCCAATCCAGTCAGTGAAGCATCTTCACAAGCGGTTGTCAAGCTTCCTTTGAGGTCCCAGTGAGGAACTCACTGCCTTCTGAGCTAGACCATTTCATTTCATGACAGGTAGGCTGTAGTTATTTGGGCTTACTCGGGTCGAGACAACCCAGGCTGGTTCCACTGCTGCTGCCCCCTGGAAGTTTTCTGTCATCTGTGACTCAGTGGCTCAGCCTTTGTGTTCGATGACAGGAACCCCCAACCTTCACGTCCAGGGGGGCGCGGGCCAGTCCCTGTGCATTCTGGGTACTCACAGAGATGGCGGGTTCTGACACAGGGGACTGTCAGAGATCCTTTTGGGAGGCCCCATTGTTCCCACTTTTTTTTTTAAGATTTTATTTATTTATTTGACAGAGAGAGAGAGGGAGAGATCATAAATAGGCAGAGAGGCAGGCAGAGAGAGAGGAGGAAGCAGGCTCTCTGCTGAGCAGGGAGCCCGATGCGGGGCTTGGTCCCAGGACCCTGAGATCATGACCTGAGCCAAAAGCAGAGGCTTAACCCACGGAGCCACCCAGGCGCCCCAACTGTTCCCACTCTTTGCTACGATGCACAGGGACCACCGGCCCCAGACTCAGGGGCTCCCACCTCCGTAGTTCTGCTCCCCTCTCCCTCCAGGGTCTGAGGTCCCCTCTTTACTCTCCTGGAGCCCCCAGACTGTCACAGCCCCAATTCATTTTCTGTCCCCCCTGCCCCGCATTACTTTTCTCTACAGCCCATGCCCTTCCACAGGCCATATCGCTTGCTTACTTCTTTTAATTATTTTCTGTTTCCCTTTTCCAGAATCTGAGCTCTGGGAGGGCTCTGTTCACGTGCGGATCCTCAGCGCCCAGCATAGTACCGGGCACACGGGGCTCATCACCTGTAGGGTGACTGGTGGGCCCTGATTTCTCCTCTGTCACCACCCCCCCCCGGACAGGGAGCTACAGGACAGTGGAGTTTGCGCCTGGCCCTGTCTCCCCGGGGCCCAGTATGGTGCGGGGCACATGAGGGGCACTCCAGTCCATGTCTGTTGGTGAATGAACAGGGGCCATCAGCAGAGTTTCTGTCTGTTCGTGGCCCATCGTGTGGGTGCGGCCAAGGGCAGGATGAGCCAGAGGACAGAAGCAGAGAAGAGAAAACCAGCTCCCTCCCGGGTGGCTCCATGCGTACACCCGGCTCCTGACAGCTGCTCTGGATGACCAAGTTGCAGCCTTAGGGCCAGGGCAGGACATGGGCAAGGGACACGGCAGGTTTCTCAGGTGAGAAGAGCCAGGGGCCGTGGCTCAGGGCTACTAGAGATAGGGTAGAACTGCTCGGCTTTATGTCCTTCCTGCAGACCTCGGCGTCAGCCCCTTCCTGACACTTTCTGTCCTCAGTTTTCCCAGCTGGGAAATGGAGCAAATAATGTTGGCTTATAGACTGACACACACAGAGCAAGCACCCAAAGGTTGATTTGATTTGATTTGATTTGATTTGATTCTCTTCGTTGCTGTGAGGATGTTGATGACCATGATGATGATGAAAAAAATAAATAGGATAAAACACTTTCCAGTCCTGGGGATTGTCTCAGACTCCAGTTCTGGCCTTTGGGTGGAGGAAGCAGGATCCCAGGGGGCTGGGCCTTTGGGGAGGTCGGGTCGGGCTAGGGACTCAGAGACCCAGAGAGGAGACAGCCAGGTCAGCAGGGGGCAAGGCCCACGGGGGCCAGGCTCTCCAACCAGCGGGAGAAAGGGGAAACTGAGGCTGACCCAGCTCCTAGTTCCTTTGCCGCTCTGCATTATGGACCATGCTTGGGGTGGGGCGCAGAAGGTGGCAGCATCTGGGAGCTCTCCCGTGGGGCCCGCTACCTGGATGTGTCCTCATTGCTTTGGGCTCCATGGTCTTGGAGCAGAGAATGTCCTTGTCCTGAAGGCCTCAGGGTTAGTGGGAGAGCAGCCCAGACATGGAGTCTGTAGACTCAGACCCCAGTCTGGGCTCTGCCTCTCATTCACCTTGTGGGAAGTCACACCCCCCCCCATCTCTGAGCCTCAGTTTTCCTCTTCTGTCCAGCGGGAGGATGGGACGAGGCATTGCTTAATTCCTCTTCTACAGACAGGCTGTGGTTCTCTAGGAAAGTGAGGTAACCCCCATCAGCACAATGTCTGGCACATAGTAAGTGCTCAATAAATATTGGGATTCCCACACTTTTGAAGCTGTCCTCTGAAGAGAGAGAAGGCAGGGCTCCCCTCATATCCCACCTGCCCCCCCATTTCTGCTAACAAGGGAGCCAGAGAAGATGATGAAAGTACCAGTGGGGCTCTTTGGTTGACCTCTGCCTCTTTCCACCCATCCTGACTGCACCACCCACTCTGGCTCCCTCCAGGCATCCCACCTCCCCTGTCCCTCCGCTCCCTACGGCTATGGGGTGGCCGGCAGTGGTGCCAGTGGGGGTTCCCACCAACCTCCTCATAGACAGGACTTGGCTTTCTGGCTTCTCCTAGGGTGGTTTAGACCTAGGCAGAGACCGAGGTCTCAGCTAGTTTGTTCCAGAATTTTTCGTTTCTTTAGGGCCCAGGTTCTACAGACTTCAGAGGTATCAAAGCCTCAGTGGTCCTGGCGCTGAGGGTCAGAACTGGGCTCTGGCCACCACACACAGCCTCTGTCGCCTTCCACTGAAGCCCCTGCCTCCTCCCACAGCCCTTACCCCTCCCTGCCCACAGGAGGGTCCGGCTCCATGAGGGAGGCAGTGTGCAAGCCCCACCCCGAAAGAACTGTGTCAACAGGCACCTTCCAAACAGCAGGGCACCCAGAAGGGCACCTGTGTGCCTGCTGGGGCCAGGGGAGGGCACACGTGGGCTCAGACAGGAAGTATGAGTTGGTATTTTCCCACTGAAACAATGGCGAGGCAAGGAGAGGTCACCCCAGGCACGGGGCAGGCACAGAATATTCTACCGGGGAGCACCTGGGTGGCTCAGTGGGTTAAAGCCTCTGCCTTTGGCTCAGGTCATGATCTCAGGGTCCTGGGATCGAGCCCCACATTGGGCTCCCGGCTCAGCAAGCCTGCTTCTTCCACTCCCTCTGCCTGGCTCTCCGCCTACTTGTGATCTCTCTCTCTCTCTCTCTCTCTCTCTCTCTCTCTCTGTCAAATAAATAAATAAAATCTTTAAAAAATATATTTAAAAAGAAAGATTCACTATCAAATTTCTCATATATTACATCTAGATCTACATTTATACAAATTAAGAGTTACATGAACTGTTTAATAGAATAAAACGTTTCTCACCTACAGTGCATGCATCTATTTCAAATATTATACCCCTTTGTGGACATTTCTGGAACTCAAAGAGAATTAAGAACATGGACGCTTGACACTACTAGGATATTTTATCCTGTAAGAATCCATTGCAATTTTCTTGACTGCTTTACAAAAGTAACCTATCATGGGTACGCCATCCGGAAGGAAAGATTCAACAAATATATCCAACTATTTTTTATTTCGCCCAAGCTCTGGTACAGTGTCCATCTCTGTGGCGAGCAGAGGTGCCCTCAAGAACATAACAGAGTTGCTTTCTGTTTCAAGAGCTTAGAGCAGGAACCCTTTCCCGGTTTGGGCCTGATCGGTATTCATCGCAAGAGTCCTGGGTTGTGCCATGCAGCGCATGGGACCAGATCCTGTCCCGACCTGGGCCTATAAGGGGTTCCTTCCCCAAATGCAACATCCGCGCAGTGTTTCCATTTGGGGGCGCCTGGAGCAGGCTCTTGGGGCAGTACCGCATGGTAGGGCGCAGAGCCAGAGAAGAAACGTAGTTGGAGTCTTGTGTTAGCACGACCACTGTGGAAGCTCCAGGGGAGAGAATTAGAGGGCAGAGTCTGGGGGGCTTTGAGGAGGGTACTGTTGAAGTGATTTATGGGTGAGAAAAGATGGAAGTGTGGATGGAAGAGGACGTGGGTATAGAAGATTGAGAAGAGGTGACGAGAAGTATTTAGGGAGCAAGAAAGTTCCTTCTTCTCTCTGTGGTCCTTAGAATCTTCTCTCCAAGACTGGGTAGGGGGACATGGACAAATAATCAGACAGATGAAGGAAGGGAAGTTCAGAATCAAGGACAAAAGGGGATCAGGATCGGCCCAGGCCCAAGCTACTTGACCTACTCAAGCAGTTCGAGAGTGACTGACTGGCCAGGGGCCAGGGAGGGCGACCCTCCCCAGGGAGGGCAGTGCTAGAAGGGTCAAGACTTTGGGTGGGAGCACTGCTGGGGCTGGATGCAAGGTGGAGGACAGGCCGGGGCCCGGGAGGAGCAGCCGGCCCCAGAAGAAGCCATCCACGGGCAGGGCCTGCTTGGTTTGGGGCCCAGGACCTGAAGGCATTGGGCTGGACAAGATGACCTCATAGGGAACCCTTCCAACTCCAGGCTGCTTGCCCTGATCCCAAGGGCTAAAACTCTGTCCGCGTCCTCCACACTCCATGTCTACACCTGGCAGCCCTCACAGATGGTTATCTCCCCTCCCCCCACCCCACGCCTCCACCGCCCGCCTGTCCGGCTGCCAACAGCCCCACTCCTGGTCTTTCATCTCGTGCCACAGCAGCCGGCCGTGATGCTGCAGTCCCCCGCCCCCCGGGCTGTCCAGCTCCACAGCTTCTCCTGGGCTTGGGCCCCACGGGGCTGTGAGCTGGGTCCCCCAGGGCCCGGGCTTCCTGCAGCAGACCCTGCACGGGGTGGCCTGGGGGCACGCTTCCCCTGACACTGAAGCTGGGGCACACTCCCTGCCCCCCCCCCGCCTTTCTTCCCCTGCAATACTCCTCCCCCGGGGAGCCCTCCTGGCCCCGGAGCCCTCTTCTCTCCCTGTCTTTTCTGACTGGAGGGTCCAGGCAGCCACTGGGAGGCCACGAGCCCACAGGAGATGGCTCCACGATCGGAGGGACAGACACTGGGAATGATAGGCACCCCTTTCCCTACAGGAATTTTCTTCTCTGCCTGGGGTTGGCGGAGGCAGGGGCTGCTGAACTGACCAGCTTCTTAGATGGACGGGTTGCTGCCATAGGCATCAGCTCCTTCCAGGCCCTTCCAGGCCCGGCCCTCTGCTCAGGCCCCCGGGGGGTGGGGGGAAGTGTGGGGTGAAGCCAACTGGCAGAGGTGGGGAGGAGGGACAAGATAAGTTCTCTGCGATACTGGTGGGTGGTAGCAGCCCTCTGGGAGGCCGGGAGGGAAGCCGAAGATCCTTTGATGGGGGCAGGTGGGCTGGAGCAAGAGCTCCGAGTTGCCCTCTGGGGCTTGCTTGCTGCGGCCCGAGGTACAGATGAGACAGAAAAGGCTGGAATAGAGCCTCCTCCTCTGGCCCGGGGTGAGTTGAGGCTAAGTCCTACCCTGGCCATCCTCCCGCCTCCCGCAGAAAAGAAGAGAAGCCACACCTGACAGAGGAGGACAGAGGCTTTGTCCCACCCCCAGGCTGGGGCACCCTCTGTGTAGAGACAGGCGGGCCTAGCATCAGCTCTGTGCGCTGTGGTCAACCAGGAGCCAAACCAGGATGTGAGGGTGCCTCCTGAACGGGCTGGGGGGCTCCTGAAGGCAGACACTGGGTTGGCCAAGCCACAGGACTGGGGGCCGCTGCCCACTGCCCGTGACATCCGGGTGACTTTCCTGAAGCCCCCATTCACTTCTCCGTTCACAGCCTCATTACAGAGCAGCCCCCCGAATTCCAGGAGCTGCTCAGAGAGCAGCAGGGAGTGGGGAGCATTGTCGTCACCCCCAACTGTTTGCAGGAAGTGGGGAGAGCAGCCGGGGAGAGGCGAGGCCAGAACCAGGATGAGGGAAGCAGATGTGCTCACCGCCCAAGCTCAAGACCCGCTGTTTGGTGAAAGGGGGCCAGGAGAAGGTGTTTGTGCATAGAGGGGGCAGAAGAATTCCCTGAGGAGGGAAGCGGCTGGTGGGCAGGGGCAGAAGGAGATCCACACTGTACTGTTTATTTGCCTATACTATTGACACCCATTCATGCAACAATA
The DNA here is from genome assembly GCA_002007465.1 of Ailurus styani. Classification (NCBI taxonomy): domain Eukaryota; kingdom Metazoa; phylum Chordata; class Mammalia; order Carnivora; family Ailuridae; genus Ailurus; species Ailurus styani. The sequence goes on from LNAC01000091.1 coordinate 2,528,164, forward strand.
TCTTCACCTATTACTTGTGAAATTAAAAGACACAATAAAAGGAGAAATTCAAATAAAGTGTTGGGTTTAGTTAATAGAAATGTACCAATGTTTGTTTCTTTTTTTTTTTTTAAGATTTTATTTATTTATTTGACACGCAGAGAGAGATTACAAGTAGGCAGAGAGGTAGGCAGAGAGACAGGGAGAGGAGGAAGCAGGCTCCCTGCTGAGCAGAGAGCCCGATGCGGGCCTCGATCCCAGGATGCTGAGATCATGACCTGAGCCGAAAGCAGAGGCTTTAACCCACTGAGCCACCCAGGCGCCCAACCAATGTTTGTTTCTTAGCTGGGACAGAGCTACCCCAGTGATAAACGTTGTTAACCAGCGAAACGGAGGGGAAGGGTTCTGTCTCTGCAACTTTTCGGCCCATCGGAAGTTACTCCAAAATCAAAAATGATGTTTAAAAATATAACAAAGACCCTCCCCCCGAAAGGACTGCCTCTGAGAAAGTCCATTTGCTACCCTGCCACACTGGGGGCCAAAACCGGCCTGACTGGAGGGCTGGGGGAGCAGGCCGACGGCAGGACGGGGTGCTGGGGTCCTTTTACCGAGCACAGCTGGTCGGGGCTCTCAGTGCCGGCTGGACCAGAGGGCATCAGGGAGGTCTGTCTTGGTGGGTCAAGGGACTTCTAGCAAGTGACTGATGGCAAGCCAGCCAGCCAGGCAATCCAACATGGCGTGATGAGGTTATGCTGGTAAAATGCCAGACCCGAACCCAGACTCAGGGGGAGGTAAGATCTCATGCCTGAAAAGTAAGTAGGAGATGGACGGGGGGTGGGGAGAGAAGGGAGGAAAGTTCTCTAAAGGGAAGACCTGCCCGTAGCTCCTTCCAGCTGGAGTGTGGAGTGGACGGTATGGCAGCTCAGGGCCACGGCCAGAGCCTGGAGCTTGGAGTCCAGACTCCTTACTCATGGTGTCCTTGGGCACGTTGCTTACACTCTTGGGGCCTCAGTTTCCTCATCCATAAAATGGAAATTATCGTTCCATCTGCCCTGCCTGCCTGCCTCCCAAAGCTGTCGTCAGCGTCACCTGAGAACCGCAGCACGGAAGGGCCTGGCGTGGCGAGCGATGGCGCTGGGAAAAGGGGCACCGAGGGGGCAGGGAGCGGAAGGGGGGCACCCTCCCCGCCCGCACCGTAGGCAGCGACGGCCGTGCACAGCCCTGGACGCGGGCCTCGGAGGAGCTCCCCGTGGCAGGGCCCCCCCCGGTAGCCAGTGTCTTCCCAGAATTGCCCCCCGAAGGAGCCGAGTCCCCAGGAGATAGGCCCGAGTCCCCCGCGGTGGGCGGGGGCGGGCAGCGGGGGCCTGGAGAGCAGGCTGCCAGCGCCCAGGAGATGCTGAGGTGGGGATGGAGGTATCTGTGAGGGCCCAAGCCCAGGGGGGAAAAAATTCTTGCTGGAGCTGTATAATTAAAATCCTATTAAGCGGCGCCTGGCAGTCTCCTATCAACCCCCACCGAGGCTCCACGCAGAACCCTCTCACAGCTGCGGCACCCTGCTCTCCGGGCACCGGCTCGGGGCTGGCTCGGCTCGGGGAGAGCCGGGGGCCAGGATACGGCCGGGCTTGGGCAGAGCCGGGGTGGGCCAGGACGGGCACCGGGGAGGGGGAGTGCGGTCAGGGCTCCGGGCCAGGCCCGCCTCTGGGCCCCGGCCTCCCTTCCACCCCTCCCCCTGTCCTGGGAGGGCTCAGCGTCCTCCCTCCGCCCCTCCAGCCCCTCTGCCCGGGGCCACAGCACCCGTCTTCCTTCCCCTTCTCTCCCAGGCTCCTAGCTCTGCTCTGGGCAGCTCCTCCCCCGGCTCCCATCCTCCTCAGCTCAGGGCTGTCATCCCCTGGTGCTCCCCCTTCTCCTAAGCCTTTCCCCTGTCTCAGGCAACATCCCTTTCCCCTCTCCTGCTCAGGTTCCAAGCCCCTCTTCCATGCAACCTCCCGTGACTCTGGACCCAAATTCTATTTAGCCTCCCCGATGCACCCAGCTCTCTCGTACTCACTCGTCTACACACTGCTGTCCTTCCCTGGATCTATACTCTGAGTACGTTGGTGTCTTGCCTCCCCCATCAGACTGATACTGTCACCGCTTCCCTCAGGAGGGCTCTCTGCCAGCCTAGAGCAAGTTCATTCTGAGAACCCTGGGATCCGGTCAAAGGAACAGAATCCTGGGCAGAAAGGGGGGCCTGGACCCGGGGGCTCCCCACCCATCCCCTCTGACCGAATGGCCTGGAGAGGAGCTCTGGAAGCAGGACTAGTGAAAGATGGAGAGGCCGGCTGGGCCCTGGCATCAGCCCCTGAAGAGTGCATCCTGCCACCTTCCCGGACGCACACCCCCAGTTTCAGAGCCTGGCCCTCAGCTTTCCCCTCTGGGCCTCCAGTAGGAGTGATTGCACTACTCCCTCCTGAGGAGGTGAGGCCTGCGACAATCTGACCCCTCAGTCCTCCCCCAGGGCCAGCCCTGGATGACCAAGATGGCAGGCATGGCGGGGAAGGTGTGAGGGAGGCAGGCTGCCCGGGATGCCAGACGCTGGAGGTGGGCCCCTCTCTGGGACTCCTGGACTCCTGCCTGGGCCACCAGGCTAGGGACGTTCTGAGTGTCCCGAGGGCCCTGTCCCCTGCCACCACACCAGGCTGAGCTCACCAGGCTTCCCCTGATTCTCCAAGACTTCCAGAGCACAGGATCTCACTTCCTTGTTCAGAACGCCTCTGGGATCCTGAAGGAAGGCAGGATGGTGGGATGCTGCCCTTTGACCTTTCCAACCAGAGTCTGAGTCTTTCCCAGGCCACCTCACAGCCTGGGACCCTCCTCCCCATCCAGAGGGACCATGTCTTCCTGCAGGTGTCTGGCTCCTTGTACCTGAGAACTGAAGACAGCCACTCTTTTAGTCTGAGGGGAGGTGACATAGGACAGGGAGAGCCTCCCCCACTAGCCCCCTCCCTCAGATCCTCCCTCCAAACCTCTCCAGCACTAGCCTAGCAACTCAGGAGCCAGATGACAAGGGCTCAGGTCCGAGCCCTGCCACCCAACCGGCCGAATGAACTTGAGCAGCTATCATGGCCCTCTGGGAGCCCATTGGACCACCTTGATGAACCTTTGGATGCAGACACTGACTCACCTCCATCCCTGATGCTGTTCTTTCCATACCCCCCAATCAGCCCCTACCCCCCCACACACTCCCCTCCTGCCTCCCCCTTCCCATCAGGTGCCCACCAACTCCTCTTCTCAGCCATCTCGCTGGTCACCTAATCTAGTGCCGACCCAGTGCTGGGCGATGGGGTCACAGAGACAAGACACGGTCTCTGTCCATGGCGCCCATTCCCTGGGATTCATGTCATTTAGGGGAGATGTGAAGCCGGAAATCGAAGCAAAGACAGCTCAGCCAAGAAACAGAGAGAGGGCTGGATGCTCCGACAAGTTTGTGCAAATGAACGAAAACCACTCAGGGCAATCTGTGGGACCAGATGAGTTTCTGAGCATAGATTTGACGTAACGTTGGAGGTGGAAGGGACTTTGGAGATGACCCGGTGACACTGAGGCCCAGGGAGGGTCATGCCTTACCCAAGGCCTGTAGCATGTAGCATTGGGGCCATCTGTCTACCAGACCAAATGAAAGAAGCGGGGCCTTCTGGGGTAGGGATGGCCAAGAGAGGTTAGCGGCCGGGCTGCATGACTCTCCGTCCCCCAAGGATTTAAACTGAGCCAGCCAATCTGTCCCTGAGAAGCTGGAGGCTGCCAGCGGGGGGTGGGCAGCAGCCCCCTGACAGTAATACAAGGCTCAGGAGCCTCATTCTGGGAAAATCTGGAACTTCTGTGGCAGAGCGCGGAGGAAGGAGAGATGCATTCTGGAAGTGGGGGCTCTGGAGGGCTTTCCCTGGGGCGGCGACAGGGACAGGAGGCCCACTCTGGACCCCACCCCAAGTCTGCCTAGAGCCGTCCTCTGAACTGCCCTTCTATGCAGGTCTCAGCATCGCAGAATCCTTACCGGCAGGAAAGCTGCTGCTCAGGTCAAGGTCCTGCGTGTGCAAACAGGAGATCGAGGATCCTAGAAGGGCGCTGACACCCCCACTGACCCCCGTAGAGCCAGGCTCCCCGCCTTCTCTTTGCTTTAAATCACTTTATCAGGCTCTGGCCACTAACAAAGAGTCTCCAGGCCCAAAGGACCCTGAAGAGACACATCCTGTTCTGGAAAGGCCTGTGAGGGAGACAGGGTGGGGACAGAAGGGAGGAGCGGGAGCCAGACTCTTTGATTCCGGTTCCCTCCGCTTCCTGATTCGGCCTCTCCCCGCAGCTCCCCCGGAAGATCTCAGCTGAGACCCTCACAGCTGCAGGGGCGAAGGCTCAGTCAGGGGCAGCCACACACCTGGTCCAAAGCTGCGGTGACATCACCTCCCGGTTTTCCGGATGTGGGATCTTCCCACGATGACAGAGTCTGTGAGCCTTTCCTTCCGAGTCGAAGACAGTGTTGCAGGGGCAGGCGTGGGGGAAGCCTGGGTGCCCCCGTGCCCCAGAAAAGGATCTAGGGTACCGGACAAGGCAGAATGCCTGCTCCTTTACAAGTTAGGCACTTTTCTTAGAGGCCCTGATCCACAAAAGGGCACGGTTCTTCCTGAAGTCTACCCTCCATCTCCCTTGCTGCAGTTCAAACCCCTGTGCATTCCGGAGTCATTAGCACCGAACAACTCAGCTAGTGAGCAGAGAAGTATTTCTCTTCTGCCACGGTCCCAGTGCAGCAGTGAAAGAAGTTAACCGCAAGATCCCAGCTCTCCGGGAGCTTACGGCTTTGTGAGCAACACGCTCTCCCTGGAAATCCCCGACACCTCTTAGCCGTTCCCTACTCCCAGCCTTTGCTTTTTCCTCAGGAGCCTGAACTTCATTGACTGTATTCTCCAAATTCCGTGCTTTTCCATCTGCACTGTGCCTTCCCAGTTGGACAAGTCATTCCCCTCTCTAGACCTCCTGTCTCTAAAAAGGAAGGCCTTGTCCCTCTTTGTCGGGGGGAGTCTCGAAGGTCTCACAGGTCACTAAGTTCCGGTTGGTGGAATCGAACAGGGTCAAGAGGCTGGCCTTGTTCCCAGACTACAGAGGGTGGCCTCTGCCTTCCCCAGAAGAGGCTGAGATGCGGGGTTTCTCTCGTCCCCGAAGGCGGGGCCATCCTCAACACCAGCATCCCGGTGCTTTCCTACCTCCTACCAGGGCCAGCACCCTTCCCCGCCACCCCCTCCTCATCCCACCCGCCGCACCCAGCCCAGCCCCACGCAGGGTGACAGCATCACCAGCCTCACAGCGGGGCCTCTGGCAAGCTGACAAGCGGCAGGGTGGGTGTCCCTCCACTCCCCGAGTCCTATTACCTCAAGTGCCACCGCCCCGACTCTGTAATAATTGGGGGGCTCATTTGCATTTTGCCTGCGTGCGGTTTCAGAGAGGCTCCCTGCCCACCCCAGGCCAGGGCTCCTCAGTGGTCTGCCCAAGCCCACAGTCAGTTTCCAGAGACAGAGAAGTGCTGGGGAAAGACAGGAAGCAGGAGCTGGAAGCAGCGCTGCGCCCCAGCTTCTCCCAGGAAGGGGAGACTTGGCAGAGTCCCCAGACCTCACGCCAGTCCTGGCTCTGGGGCCAGGGTGGGGATGGTGGGGGTGACGTCCTCCACCACCCTCCCCGGTCTCAGTTTCCTCATCTGCAAACTGGGGCTAATAACACTTAACGAGCGAGGGGGGTGGGGGGCGTGTAATTAGCTCCTGCTGGCTCTGGGCTTTGAAGTGGGGTAGGCGAGGGGGCTGGGCGGGTGAGAGGGAGTTGGACAGAGCCGGAGGCCTGAGCTCATGGTCCTGCAGTGGGCTGCAGCGAGAGGCCCAGGACCCTCTCCCATCCGGGGGAGATCGCACACCTACGGGAGGTCTTGGAGAGCAGAGGTAGGTGAGCAGATCCAAGGCCTGGGGCCACAGAGAGTTCCAGGTGTGAACCAAAATGCCCCAGGCCGTGTGAGCAAGGAGCTGGTGCCCCACCGCCCCCTCATAGGGTGGGGCTGCCGGGGTGAGGAGAGGGGCGGCGGGCTCCAGACAGCGGGCTCCGTCGCGTCATGCCGCGTCGAGCCCCAGGACCCCAGTTCTTGGCACGCGCCTAGGTGCACGCAGGCCAGGTCTCCAGGGAAAGGTCAACAACAGCTCTGGGCACATGGGCTCATGGGCAGCTCATGAGGAGGTTAGAGAGGCTGGGGATGGTGGGAGGGAAGGAGGTTTTGGGGACTGAGCCCAGGGAGGTGAGGACAGGAGGGAGGGAGCACCACCTCCCACGCCCTCGGCCTTTCCGCTCGCCCCACGACGTCAGGGCTGAGTCACAGGGAGAGGCTGCTGTCCAGCAGGGGTGGGAGGACCCTGGGGACCAAGCCTGGACACTATCCCAGGCCAGGCAGTTGTGGGGGGCACCTTTGGCCGGGTTGGCACTGTCCAAGGATGCAAGCCTGAACTAACCGTCCACAGTCCAGCCTCCCACGCCTGGTGGGCAGAGCCTCTGATGGGTCTGGGAGGCCCCAAAGGCCCATCTGGGAGGGTCAAGAAGTCATCTCTGCTATCCCCCTGCCTCTGGACAGGTCGACAAGGAAACCATCCAAGATAGACCAACATATACTGGAAAGTCCTTCTCGATGTCAAATCATGAATCTTCTTGCTGTAAGCCCCACCCATCAGGCCTCCAGCAGGTGTAAAGCCCAGGCGGTCACTGCTCTTCCTGGGACCCCTCTTTACCCCACCATACTTTCTCAAGCTCCTTTCATGTTCTCCAACAGGTGGTGCATGGAGGTGGTTGCATTTAGCCAATGGATGGAATGAATCTGTTCTACCCACTGATGCACCAATCCCAAGGCCCCCAGAACTGGCATCCCAGTGACTTGTTTGGTGGAACCTTAGAACCACATAATACAAGCGCTGATTTGTTCTCCCAAGCAGGAAAAAGAACTGTTGGTTCATTCATTCATTTTACAATATTGATGGATTCTTACTGGGTACCGGGCACTGTTCTAGGCATGGGGAGACACTAGGGAAGGAGTCAGGCAGGGGCCCTGCCCTGGAAGGCTCTGCTCCAGCCAGATCAAGAACGTGGGGAAGGGGCCAGAGGCCCTCAGAAGAATGGGAGTGGGGGGTTGTTTCTAGAAAAGGCCTTGGAGGGAGAGGAGGAGTTCAGCTGTCCAGGGAAGCCCTGGGGAGAGACCCCACCCACCATCCATCCCAGAGGCTCCGGGGACTGGGACATCACTTTCCCACTGGCTACCGCTGGCCTGCCTGAGTCTGGGCCTTGCCAGCTGGAACATCTGGAAGAACTGCTGTGATGTCACACCCACTCACCTCCACCCCCTGAGTGTGCGCGGGGGAGGCTGGCAGGGGAGATTTACAGGATGTTGGCTGTGCAACTTTGTAAATTTCTTTGAAATCAGGGTTTTTCTGTTTTCTGTGTTGACAGCTCTCAGATGTCCGGGGCAGGAGGCAGCTTCCCCAGGTACTCGGGATCCTGTTCAGAAGTTCCTGAGACTTGAGGATCCGCCCTCAAAGTTCTTTCAGAATGGGTCCCTGGGGCCTATGGGAGTGGTGGCACCCTGTCTCTGGCGGGCCGAGGGTCCGGGCCTGGGCTGCCCTCCTGCGCTCTCAAGGTCTGCTGAACACGAAGCTGGACATCCCATCCTGCTGGGGACTTCTGCGACCACCTCCTCCCTCCAAAATGTGCTACCCTCCAACGCACTGGGCATCTCACTCCTCTGGCCCCGTGTCTCCAGAGAGCGCGTCACTGCTTGTCTTCCTCCCTGTAGCTCGGCGGCCTCCTCAGTCCCTGTGAGCTGTGAGGCGGGCGGGGGCGGGGAAGAGCCCCAGACAAGATGTTATTAGGTCCAGTCAAATTTGGAATATGGATATATGGATGGTCGACTAGATAAAATATTGTATTGAAGCAAATTCATGAGATCGATAACTGTACTCTGGTTAGGAAGAGAGCATCCCTATTCTTAGGAAATACACACTGAACTATTTAGGGATAAAGGCCCATGATATATGGAACTTACCCTCAGATTGTTTTGGGGGAAAAAAATACACACGCACAAATGCATAGAGAGATAGAGAAGGAGAGAAAGATAAAGCAAATGGGCTAAAATATTAACAACAGATGAATCTGTGCGAAAGGTTGGCTGTCTCTCTGGGCTTCAGCTCCCCCTCTGCCCCGCATTCCTCCCGCCCAGCCCAGGATGGGGGTCCCTGTGTCTCACTCCTTCTGTAATCCCTAAAATAGTGCCTCGCCCACAGAAGACACTCAGAAGTAAAACTGGGGGGCTCCTGGGGGGCTCAGTCGGTTAAGCGTCTGCCTTCGGTTCAGGTCATGGTCTCGGGGTCCTGGGATCGAGGCCCGCATCGGACTCTCTGCTCAGCGGGGAGCCTGCTTCTCCCTCTCCCTCTGCCTGCCGCTCCCCTGCTTGTGCTCTCTCCGTCAAATAAATAAATAAAGTCTTAAAAAAAAAAAGAAGTAAAATGGATGAGTACTGGACCCTCTTGTCTTTCCATCTTTGCATCTGTACCAACATTTTCCTCCCTCCCTCTCTCCCTTCCTTCCTCCCTTCTTTCCTTCCCTCACTCATGAAGAAGGGCCCCCTCGTCGCTCAGCACACATGCCCCCTGGTAACCCTGGACGCGGGGGGAAGACAGGAGGGCCTGCTCTAGAATCCATCTTGGTGGTTCTTGGTGGTTCTGAGGGGGCCTCGGGCCCATACTCTGATGCCTCTGACCCTTGAACATTGACCTCCTCGGGGCTGTGTCGCCTTCGTCTGGGGCCTTCTGTGGGGTGGGAGCCGGGAGGGACGGAGTGGAGGGGTTGAGGGCTTGGGCGCTGCCCCCGGGCCTTGGTGGCTCCTTCCCCCCGGCCTTCCTCGACCTGCTGCCCTCCTCTCCTTCTCCCTCCGAGGATGTGCGTGCTCCCGAAGGCAGGGCAGGCGGGCTGAGGGCCAAGGGTCCAACGCAAGAGGAGCCTCCCTCCTTTCTCCCACCTCCCGACCCCTTCTACTCACTCCTGGGCCCCGCCACGGCGCCTGCCATCCCCGGCCTCCTGAGGTGACATCACCAGGGCTCCCCCCACGCACACACGCCCTGCAGCAGCAGAGCCTCCCAGCACCATCTCCCCATCTCCCCATCTCCGCTCTGGCACATCAAAGGCCCAGGCAGGAGCGTCCCCCTCCTCCCGGCCCCCGGGGGGGTAATCAGAGCCTGGTACGTGTGTAAATGTTGGGTCCTCAAATAAATAAATAAATAAATACTGGAACACGCCGGGCCTCCCGCCCCTCACCGCTGCCCGTCGCCCCGGGCTGGGACCCAGGCAGCAGGCCAGCCCTGACGAGGTCTGGGGACTGCCTGGAGCTGGAGGTGTGTGAAGAGTTTCGCGTGGGCTGAGCCTGACTTATCCGCAGCAGCATCAGAAAGACTGTGTGTTGGGGGGGGATGCAGGGAAGCTGTGGGGGGAAGGAGGGTCCCTCGGCAGGTGACCCCATCTCTCCCAACCACACCCTTACTACCTCATACGCAAGCCGTACCCCCCCCACCTCTTTGAACTCCAAAGTCACCCTGCCTCTTCCAGCAAGTCCAGATTGCCTCCCTCAATAGCAGCAAGAAGAAAATGCAGGCAGCAATTACCTGTCATCGGAAGGGCTCCCCTGACCAGGCCAGGGCACCCCCACCCCCACCCCCACCTCGATTCCCATGGCGGAAGGCAGTGGGTGGACTGTATCAAGCACCCGAAGCCAGGAAGAGAAGGAGGAGGAGGGGGAGGAGGGGGAGGAGGGGGAGGAGGACCCACCCAGGCCACACGGAGATAAAGGCTAGAAGGAGAGGGAGCCCCCCGCACCCCAATATCAAGGGTGCCGCTTTCCGCTCCCAGTGGGCCGGGGCACAGGCCTCCATCCTGGCTAACCAGCTCGTGTGACCCTGGGCCAGTCACTTTGCCTCTCGAAGCCTCAATGTTATCATCTGTAAAACAGCCCCCCACCCCCACACCCCGCACTGCCTCTCCCGCGGGGGGAGCCGACAGGCTCATTAGACATGACCCAGATGAATTCCCCCCAAACTGTAAAGTGCGGTGCCCCTCGGCGGGAAGGAGTTTCCCTGTGTGTCGCCGAGTCCCCCGCAGGGGCCTGGCAACGGAGTAGGCATTCCAAACACGTTGTCTGAAGAACTGAATTTTTAAAAAATGAACAAATTCTAGATTTAACTTCTCCGACTATTTTTATGTTTTTGGCCATGTCATCCTGCTGTCCTCACTTTTTTGGCTGAGGACCCCTTGGAGAATCTGACGAAAGCTATGGATGCTTGCCCTACACTCACATTCAAATACGATTTCTGGCTTTCACACCCCCCCACCCCGCCCGGGCCTGGAACCCCCCACGTTAGTGAGGGATCCCGCCTCCCAACGCCTGCGCGGCTAACCGCGGTGTGTGAAGTCCATTCTTTCTGCAGGATTTTTATGGGTGTGATCTCTCCTCTACCAGCAGCCCTGCACCTGTTCCCCTTTGGCAAATAAGGAAACTGAGGCCCAGAGACGTGAAGTGACTTGCAGGGGCCAACAGCAAGGCCGTGCTGGAGCCAGGGTTTGCTGAATGTGTCTGACTCCCAAGGGCTTCAAAGCCTGGGCTATTTCCAGGTTTTGCTCCCTAGAAGTTAAGTTTCTGTCTCCGCCTTCGGAGCCCCCAGGTGGGGCCCCCACACAAGCCGGCACAACCTTACTAGAAAGAGTGGCAAGTGGGGGGCCCACGTGCGGGGGCAGACTGAGGCACACTGATGAGCAAAGGGGGCACGCTAGTTCAGAAGCCCCGAGAGAACATTCTGTTGGACTTTGACACTGCACAGGGAGGCGGCAAGGGGGGGCGGACAGGAGGCAGAGGGCAGGGAGCAGGGCTGGGGCAGTTTGGGAAGGAAGAGGAACACAGGGAAGCTCTGAGAACACAGAGTGGGGCTTCCCTGTCTGGGAGAGCACCCCAGCGTAGGGTGGGCTCAGGTCAGACTCCCTTGGGTGGGTTAGTGTGGGGGGGACTGGTGAATACTATCAGCTAGTCATACAATGACCACACATAAGGACCTACTACGTGCCAGTGCTGTGCTAAATGATTTAAGCACTTCTCTGGCTTGGTCCTCACAAGTCTGTGAAGTAAAAAAGAATCATCGCTGGCCCCACTTTACAGAAAAGGGCTATTACCCCGCAGTAAGTAGCAGCTCTACGCACAGAAGAGGGGTACAATAAATGTTAAATAAATGGATGGCTGGGTGGATGGGTAAACCCAGGTCTGTCTGATCCCCAAATTTAGCTCTTAACGTCTCCCCGATTCTGAAAGGCAGTAAGGAAGGGGATGGCTGGAACCTCCCAGGAGCCCCAAAAGAAAGGCACCCTGGCTATTTTCGTTACCTCATTTCATTCTGAATAAAATCCAAAGTCACTGCCACAGTCTGTAAGGCCCTCCCCATCTGATTCCAGATGAATCTCCTCCCACCCCACCCCTCAACCCCATCCATGCCCCTCCAGCCACAGTGGGCTCTTGGAGATTCTATGAACACGGCAAGCTCGCCCCGCCCCCCGGTCTTGGCAGTACTGTTTTCTCTGCCTCAGACATCTCCCAGGAGCTGTCCACCTGGCTCTCTGCTCAAGTGTCACCTTCTCAGATGCTGCTGAGTAATTTATCTACATTATCGCTGGTCACTCCCTCTCCCCTAACCTGCTTTAACTTTTCTCTTAAGCAGTTATAACCAACTAACATCTTACCTATCTGTGAGAAGCAGGAGCTCTGTTTTCTTTTTTTTTCCCCCCTTCCTTTTTAAAATTTATTTAAATTCCATTAATTAACATATAGTGCATTATTACTTTCAGAGGTAGAGTACAGTGATTCATCAGTAGGAGCTTTTGTTTTCCTTACAGTTGTATTCCCAACACCCATAACAGAGTCAACATCAATATATATGTGCTGAATAAATAAATGAAGGGCTCTGACCAGTCCCAACAGAAAGGCAGGGCCTGCTCCTGGGCATGGCTGGGCGTACACGTGTGCTAAATCCATGCGAGAAACTGCCCCTCCTCCAAGAAGTCCTCTTGGATTTATACATTTTTCAGGAAAAAAAAAAAAAAAGAAAAAAGACCCTAGTATTGAGAACTTCTTGCTGCATCTAGTAGGACACCCCTCCACCCGCCCCCCCCCCGCCTCCTTTCTGCCCCCTCACTCCCCACCCTGAATTCCCTTTCCTGTGATCTTTCCAGGTGAAGGGGGGGCGGAGCTGGGCTCTGGGGTGCCCGCCTGGCCAGCCTACAGCAGCCTGCCCCAGCCAGGAGGTGGGAGGCGGTGCCCCAGGCTTAAGGCGTGAATGGGGCAGGAGGTGGATGAAAGACAGCTAGTGCTGCTGGCCTAACGTACAAAGGGGACCCCAGCAGGTGTGAGGGAGGCCTGGGGGCCGGCTGGGAGGAGAAACTGGATCTGGAGCTAGAGATCAGTTTCACTTGCCGCGTGTGAATTTCCATTAGCTTTCTTTGGCTGTCACTCATGCTCGGGGGACAAAGCTCAGGCTGGAGAGGCAGGGCCTGGGGGTGAGGGCTCTTGTTTCCCCCAGCCAGTCTCCAGCAGCGTCTCTACTTCCCAGGAGGCAGTGCGAGGCCAATGGGGGCTTAGGGAGGATGGTCCAATGCCGTCATTTTATAATGGGACTGGAGAAGCCTGAGTAGAACAGTCATTCACCCAGGTCACACAGCGACCAGCAAAGCTGGGACCTGAATCCAAGAAGTCCTGGGTCTGGGGTCAGCTCTTGGCAACTGATTTTTATATTCAGTCCATCCTGTCTCCTGGGGGCCCAGTGTTGAAGTCTCCGTGAGGCAGCTAGATTGGGCTGTGTCTGGATGGCACACGGAGAGGAGGGGGCCGGCCCAGGGCAAGGACCAGACAGGGTGCTCCCTGGACAGGGGTGCCACGGCCAGACAAGTTGGGCAGGCAGAACAGGGCCTACCCAAACAGAGACGTAGCTCCGAAGAGCACTGTCATTTTGAGAGGACACCTTGCTCCTGCAAAACTGCCCGGGGCCATCCTGAGCCCCACCCCCACAACAGCTGCATGGCCCAGGGCTATGGAGGAGCCTAAGGAGGGGGCCAGGGGAGGGTCTGTGGTCTGGGTGGGAGTGAGAGGGAGGGGGACACATAGGAGGGCAGGGAGGGAGGGGGAGGAGGAGGAGGACAAAGCCGGCCTGTGTGGCATCTGGGACATTCCCAGTCTCTGCCCTGTCCCTCCCTGATCCTGCTCTGGATCTGGTGGGAACAATGCCCCCTTTGAGGCCCACACCCCCAAGGGATAACATCTCTATGTCCCCCAGGACAGGAGCCAAGCAGGTGAGCATGGTGGGGGCTGGGAGGCCATTCTCGCGGGAATGGAGCAAAGGTCCAGAGGGCAGAGACTGACCCACTGGAGACGGGCTCCCTCTGTGGCCAGAGCAGGGGGCAGGGAGATGGCGGTGGCCCCAGCAGGTGGCATTAGGGTCAGATTCCTGGGTAGGACCCGGGAACAACTTCCCAGTCTGGGTGGAGCCCTTCGATGCTCCAAGAGGCAGTGCAGGAGTACCAGGGCCCAGCCCCTAATCACAGGAGTTGCCGGTGGCAGTTGGGAAGTTGGCAGTGTGGGAAGAAGGCCCAGACAGATGAGACCTAACCAGGAGAGATGCAACAGAGGAAGCAGGTGGAAGACCAAGAGTGGCCGCAGGTGGAAGACCAAGAGTGGCCCCAACCTTGGTTTTATCGGGGGAAGTAACAAGATACGCTTGAAATGGCTTTTCATGTCAGAAATAGAAATGGCTTATCACCTAGTTAGGGCACTTTCTAAATTCCCAAAGAAAGTAAGAAGCTGCAAACTAGGGGCCTGGGTGGGTCAGTTGGTTAATTATCTGATTCTGGATCTTGACTCAGGGTCATGATCTCAGGGTTTTGTGGTTGAGTCCTGCATGGAGCACGGCGTCAAGCTCTCATTTTATTTAAAACATATATATATGTTTTTAAAGATCTTATCTATTTGAGAGAGAGAGAGAGCACCAGCAGGGGGAGGAGGATGAAGAGGGGCAGGGGGAGACAAGCAGACTCCCCGCTGAGCAGGAAGCCGATGCGGGGCTCCATCCTAGGACCCGGAGATCATGACCTGAGCCAAAGGCATATGCTTAACCAACTGAGCCACCCAGGCGCCCCGCATTCAGTACTGCAGATTTTTCCCTTTATTGGCTATCCACCTGAACTGGGCGATACTGGGCTGGAGGGGGTGCTGGGTAAAAAGAGCCCTCTGGGCCACAAGGGAAAAGGGGCCATCTGGGGACTAACCAGGGGCCCCCACTTCCCGGCCAGGTGACCCAGCAGGAGATTCAACCTCTCTGGGCTCAGTAATTCAGCTCTGCAGTGGGGATGGCGGCCCAGTGGCTCACCCTCAGCAAGTGTGGTCATGTCCACCTCTCCAGCAGGACTCCGGGGTCCTGCAGCTGTGAGTCCTGGCTGAGAACGGGGCCCAGCACATGCTGGCCACAGAGGCTCAGTAACTGTCCGCTGAACTCACTTCCAACAGGGTGTGGGTGAGAGCTTTTAAAGCATGAGAGCTTGGGGGTGGAGGGATGGGTGAGCCTGGTGGTGGGTATTAAGGAGGGCACGTATTGCATGGAGCGCTGGGTGTGGTGCATGAACAATGAATCTTGGAACACTGAGAAAATAAAATAAAAAAATAATAAAGCATGAGAGCTTATATCAGCATGAATAACACCCCAACAACACGAAGGAAGACCGTTCCTTCACTCGACGGCTCTTGTAACTGTTGGTTTACATGCGTTGAGCCCTTTCTGAGTGTTGGTGATACAAACATGAAAGGATGTGGCCCTGTCCTCAAGAAAACCACCCCAACCACTCCATCATGGCCTTGGTGGGGCACCAGGTAGTTTCTTTCTTTTTTTTTTATAAATTTTTTTAAAGATTTTATTTATTTATTTGACACAGAGAGAGAGAGAGGTCAGATCACAAGTAGGCAGAGAGACAGGCAGAGAGAGGAGGAAGCAGGCTCCCCGCTGAGCAGGGAGCCCGATGCAGGCCTCGATCCCAGGACCCTGAGATCATGACCTGAGCCGAAGGCAGAGGCTTTAACCCACTGAGCCACCCAGGCGCCCAAGGAGGTAGTTTCTAAGCTGAGCCTCGAAATGGTGGCTGTTTTACAAGTGAGTTCGTTGGCCAGGGGTGAGGAGGGCACAGCAGGTGGAGGGCATGACAAGCGTGAAAGTGAGTGAGAGCCTGGGCCTCACTCAGAGAGGCAGAGGGAGGAATTTGGTTGTTTTTCTGCAGGCAATGGGGAGCCATGGAAGGCTCTGGAGCAAGGGAAGTTCACACTTCCAGTCAGGTCTTTTGGAGAAAGCCTGGCTGCAGCAAAGAGGCCAGGCTGGGAAGGAGAGGTGTAAAAGTCCACTTGGGCTGTGGGGGGCCTGGCCCAGCAGGATGGAGGGGTGAGTTGGAGACGGTAGGGAGGGAGATGCGAGAAATGAGAGAAGAAGCCGGCTTGAGGGAGAAAGCCACACACTCCAGGCTCTCAGCGGACAGAACTGGAGGCGGAGGACCTCACAGCACTACATCTTGCAGGACACCTAAGGGAAGCCTCACCCTGCAAAGGGCTCCTCCCTCCAATGGCTGCTCACAAAACTTCAGTGACGGCAAGCTCACTACCTGCCATTTAACCCAGCCCGTGGTGAGATTGTTCCAGCTGAGGGGGAAAGGGCTTTTCCAGTCCTGTGCAGACATGTAAACATAAAATGTGTCAAGGGATGGAGGGACAGATGGATGGGCATGGAAGAACATGGAGGGGTTGAGACGGAGGATTAAAAGAGCCAGTCTCCATATTCCTCACACCCAGCCTACAAACTCCAGCCCGGATCCTCCCTTTCCAGAAGCTGATCCCTCCTTCCCTCTCCTCCAGGAAGCCCCCCCTTACTTCCCACCTCTGCAGCTTCTCCTCCATCTCCTCTGGTTCGCCAGCCCTGACCAGTTGGGCTGGATGTCTCTCTAGGTCCTGCCCACCCCCTAACTGCCTGAGGAAAAAAAAGAGCCAAGGCTCATTCCCCGGGGCAACACTGCACGCGTCCCTTGGGGTCTATATGAAGCCCTATCAGTGGAGGAAATGATCAGACCGGATCCTCCCCGGCGCCCGACCTGTCCTGATCACGGACATTGGCACACAGTGCGGGTGCTGGTTGTGTGTGTGTGGGGGGGGAGGCAGCCCCAAAGAGCCACCCAGATGGGCTTCCTCCCTGAGTCCTTGGCCTCAGAGCCCCTCTGCTGGGGGGCGGCGGGGGGGGCAGGCCACCTGCTTCAATCTGTTCCCACCTGGGATCTCAGGTCCTGGCGCCTACCCTCGCACTGCACTTCGCGCAGCTATAGAAGGGGCTAATGGCGCCCCCACCAGCCCCCAGCCAGCAGGAGGGCCAGAGGAATGCTGGCCAGGGCTTGGCAGGCCCCACATGAAAGCACAGAAACCTGTGAGGAATTTTCATCCTCCTGGGGATGGGGGTGGGAAGGGAGGAATGTCACCTGGAAACCATCCACCCTTTCCTTCCCTCTCAGGAGCCCTGGGCGTTGAAAAATTAGGAAATCTAGACCCCCCAAAACCAACCATGTCCTTTTTATGGACTTGCCTGGATTTCCAGGCCTCACTTTTTAAAAAGCTCTCTCTCTAGTAATAACAATAAGTAATAATAATAGCTCTGCGCCGGGCACAACTCCAAACTCTGCAAACTCTTTGCAATTCAATCCTCTCATTATCCCTAGGAGCCCGGTACTCTTAGTTCCTCATTTTATAGATGTCAGCGCTGAGGCACAGAGAGGTTAAGTCATTTGCCCAAGGTCCCACAGCAAGCAAGTAGCAGGATGTGCTCCAATCCAGCTGGACCCCAATTCAGGGAGATGAATTGGCAACTGTATCGCCAAAGGGAGTGGTAGAGAGCTTACGAAAGAGGATTCTGGGGCGCCTGGGTGGCTCAGTGGGTTAAAGCCGCTGCCTTCGGCTCAGGTCATGATCCCAGGGTCCTGGGATCGAGGCCCACGTCGGGCTCTCTGCTCAGCAGGGAGCCTGCTTCCTCCTCTCTCCTCTCTCTCTGCCTGCCTCTCTGCCGACTTGTAATCTCTCTCTCTGTGTCAAATGAATAAATAAAATCTTTAAAAAAAAAAAAAAAGAAAGAGGATTCTGGAAAAAATCTTACCTCTACTGCTTATAGCTATGCGCTCTTGAGTATTACTTCATATTTCTGAGCCTCGGCTTCCTCATCAGTGAAGTGGGGAGAGCGATAGGACTTATCTCTACAGGACCATGAGGAGGATTAAACGTGTCATCTGCTGAAATGCTTCCCCCGGTCCTGATATGCAGTGGGCCCGCAGGGAAGCTCCGCTGTGCCCACCGGCCAGCAAGCAGAAAAGTGCAGGATCCACAAGAAGGAACTGGGCCAGTCTTGCCACCAGCCCTGCCTCCCGGGAGGGAGCCAGTCCACACCACAGCCCCTTTGTGGAGCCTTGGGCTCTTCGTGGGTAAACCCATGGGCCAGGGGCAGGGGCTGGGGGTTGGAAGTGGAGAGAGATGCCCCTGCTGGCCATAGACCGCTAGCACCTCGAAGTCAGAGAAGAGCCAGATTTGGGGCCGGACCAACGGGCACTGAGTCTTGAGGTCTGCGGGACTTCGGGGAAGTGCCTGCCCCTTGCCCGTGCCCGGTCTCCCCTCCGCACAGCGGGGACATTTCCCTCCGCACAGTGGGGACAATGGGGATGTTCCCACGTGTCTAAAGGCTAACACTTGATAAGTGTTTATCTTCTCCTCTCTGTCCAGCCTCCTGTCTCCTTAGAGGGGAGGGATGATGTCTGAAGGCTTCATGCCTTTGGGGGAACAAGGACTAGCGGCCCCAGGAGAAGAGCAGATGTTCCCCTCCAGCTGTTTGCTGTTAAACAGTCCTGGGGGAGGTGGGGGGACCTGCTGGGGGCCCTCCCCTCGGGGCTCAGCCTGAGAGTGACTGGAAGTGGCCTCCAGCCTGGAGCCGAGGGCTGAGCAGCTGGGGGAGGGGAGAGAGTCATGGGACATGGCCCTATCTGCCCCTTGGGGTCTGAGTCCTCAGACCCGGAGCCCATGGGCTGCTGGAGGAGGGAATGCAGCCAGACCAGACTCCCTTCTTCCACCCTGCCCTCCGCGCTTCCCTCCAATCCTCTATTCTCAAGCAAGCTCATTTCCCTCCGAGCACCCACCCTGCCGTCCCAAATGGCCATGTCTGGAGGCGCCCGGCTGGCTTGGTGGTAGGAGTGCGTGACTCTTGATCTCAGGGTCGTGAGTTTGAGTCCCACATTAGCTGTAGAGGTTACTAAAGAAAATAAATAAAATTGTAAGCAAAACAAAACAAAACCACAAAATGGCCATGTCTCTTAACCATCTTGAAATACCTTCCTCCCCCTCACCCCCTTCTGCCGTCTCTGGCCCATCCTCCTCCTTCTGGAAGCTTTCTGGGACCCAGAGGAGGACAGATGACTGTTGTCTTCATAGTTCATTCCCTTGCTAGGATCCATCTGTCCCACCTGCTGCTTTTCCACAAGAGACACTGAGTCAGGACTTGGTTTCTGGGACTTGGTGATTTGCTGAACCAGAGACCCTGTAGAGAGCAGGGTTTAGGGTCACAATAGTTACAGGGAAACAACTAGGCAGGCAGGCTCAGAAATCAGACAGACATGGGTTGGGTTTCCCGTCCCACCACCCTCAGGGAGCAAGCTAACTTACCCTCTCT
This sequence comes from Ailurus styani, assembly GCA_002007465.1. Classification (NCBI taxonomy): domain Eukaryota; kingdom Metazoa; phylum Chordata; class Mammalia; order Carnivora; family Ailuridae; genus Ailurus; species Ailurus styani. The sequence goes on from LNAC01000091.1 coordinate 2,546,994, forward strand.
GTGCCTCAGTTTCCCCCCTGTGGAGCAGGAAATGAGATCATGCATGCAAGGTTTTATAACAGTGCCAGACCCCATTCTTACGATGACGTTTACTGCAACTGCGTTACGTAAACTCCCATATTCTCAGGAATAGGGCTTCGGTCTTGGGGCAGCTCACCTTCTCACCTTCTGGTTTTCTCCTCCAGCCTACCTTTCCTGGAACTTTTGGACCTGAGTTCCCAAGAGCAAGGACCCCTCTGTGATAGTCACTGTCCGTGGCACTCCCTCTGGGCATTTTGATGACAAGGATGGCCCAGGTGGGTGAGGAAGCCTCTTCCTGACTCCCTCTCCCCAAACTTCTATTCCTGGCTCCAAGGAGGTGTTTGAATCAGGGGAGCCACCCCCAAGCCCATGCTGAGCCTGTCAGAGGGCTGGAGAGTCCTCAGCCCCAGAATCTTCTCAATGCCCTGACCCCTAGGACCCTGGGGCCCTGCAGGGTGGGCAAGGATAAAACAGAACACAGTCTCTTTCAGGTCTGGTCCACTGTGGGGGCTGGAGGCCAAGGCCTCATGAGTATGTGGCTCCATGCTTCCCCATCCCTGCCCAACCTGCTGGGCTTCCTGTAAGAGGTGGGCTCATGGTCTAAGCAGTCAGTGGGTGTGTGCAGAGGCCAGTCTGGGCTCTGAGGTGTGGGGACATGGAGATGGGAGCGTCAGGGGTGGAGGTAAGAGGAAAGTGGCAGGAGAGACACTCTCAGAAGGCTTCTGATGGCCCCCGGCTTGGATGGGGAATGGAGTCCTGTTAGTGTTTGGCCGCTAATGCCAAGTATGGTGTCTGGGAAGCTTCTGTGCTCCTGTTCCCAGGAGAAGTTGTATCCAATAGATCCCAGGCCTGGGAGTCAGGGAGGCTCCTTGAAGTTGGCCAGCTGTCCCATCGGGGGTGGCCCAGCCCTAACCAGTCAGGTCACTTTGGACAGCCACCACCCCCTGCACAGCTCCCCCGTTCTTTTCCATAGCACCCCTGCCCTGGGCCCAGCTGGCATGCACACAGGACATGTGGGGAGTGGGTAAGCGAGCTGGCCTGGGCAGTTGGGTTCCGCAGGTGCTCAGGCCAGGGGAGGAGGGAAGAGAGGACAGACAGACCTTTCCAGTCTGAGCCCCAAAGCCCACTGGTAGATCACATCCCACTTGCCAAATCAAAGTCCTCTCTCTTGTAGGCCTTGGAGACACTTTTGGGCTCTGGAGGAAGGGTGGGCCCCAGAGGGGACCCCATTAGACACGGGGAGAGGACTGGAAAGGAACTGCAGCTCCGTCGGACGCTCCTCTTTCAGAAACACACAGTCTGGTCTCTCTAACCTCCCTCCACCCTTGGCTTCCCTCTCCCCTTTCCCCTCTTTCCAGGGACGCTCCTCAAGCTCCATTTCAGGAAAGCCTTACAGATTCGTCTTCCCTCTGGCCGGGCTCAGCTCTCCAGCTTGCCACCAAGTGTGTAAGTGTCAGGCCCCCCAAACAGGGAGCTCTCCCATGGGCTTGGTTCCCGTACCTGGCTGCCCACTAGGAACTTCCAGGAACTAGAGCAGAAACATGCAGTCCTGCTGGGTGTTGACCAAATGGGCACATCCCTGGGCACCAAGCATGGCAAACAACCTTGCGCTGCTGCTGTTGGAAGCAAAGGAAACGATAAGCCAAGTGTCCTGCACCTGGGGATCTGAGCCCAGGGACGAGCCTCTGGGGGCCCAATGCCCTCAGGAAAAGAACCAGCAAGGGGCCAAGGGCAGCTCCCCACCCTCCAGGGGCAACAGGCATGGCCCCCACCCCACCCCCACCCAGGCCTGCATCAGGTTCTACCACCAATCTGTCTTCCCACGAAACATGTCACCCACCAAGTGGGCAAATAGCGGTTCTCCCCAAGCCACTTCTCTGGCTGCAGTCCCCAAGGCAGGACCTGTTCATCTTAACAAGCCCCCTCTTGCTTCCTGGCTCCTGCCTCTCCTCCTGACTTTCCTTCAAGAGGCAGAGACATGTCTCTCCTTCTTCCAGGATTACTACCCTTCGCGCCCTCCTAGCCTGCTCCACATTCCCCTCCTCCAAGAAGTCCACCGTGATTTACCCATTCACGCTGTTGGGTGCTTAACTCCTGCCCCACCCCATCCCCGGCTCGCTAGATTCCCAGCACAAACACACCCGTGTTCAAATGAACCCGCGCAGTGAAGAATCAGAGCGGTATTCTTGGTATTTATTATTCCTCAGGTGGCTGCAGAGCTTTATAGTTTTCGTAACACTTCTCCATACGTTGGTTCAAATCATTAAAATAACGAAGCGAGGTAGACAGAGAGGGTTAAGCATCTACTTTTTTTACAGAGGACACTGGGGCCCAGAGAAAAGAGGACATTTGCCCAAGGTCGCCGAGAATCAGAGGACGCATCTCACACCTGACCTTCTGACTCAGGGACGCCCAGGCTGTCAGGGCTTGTTAGTCTGGGAGGGCCTCCAGGAGGAAGTGTGCGCGCTGCGCGCGCATGCGCCGCCAGAGGAGGGCGGGAAAGCCTCAGGTGGAGAAGGGGCGAGGGGCGAGGGGCGAGGGGCGAGGGGCTGGGCGGCGTGGGAGCAGGCCGGGCGGCGCGGGGCCGAAGCGCGGGGAGGGGGCACCGCGCTCGCCACAAGGTTCCGCCCCTCGGCGGGCGCAGACAATGGGGTCGCTGTGCCCGGCCGCCCCCTCCCCTTGCTCGGCGGCCCGCGCCCGCCCCCTCTCCCCAAAGCTGCTTTCAATTTAAACGCCTCCAACCAGCGGGCGCTGCCTCGGGGGGCGCGACCGCAGCGCCGAGCGCCCCTGTAATTTCCGCGGGGAGCTGACCGGCTCAAACACGGCCCCGCGGTGCCCCGACCGCAGGCCCCGAGACCGGAGACGGCGCCCAGACAGCCTTGCCCGGGTCGTGGGAGCGCCACTGGGGCGGCCTCCTCGGCGCGCGCAGCCTGGCCCCGCCGCCTCCTCCAGGCAGCCCACCGCCACCGGGGAGCCGCTCCTCCGGGAAGCCTGCGTGCATTCCCCGAGCGCTGATGCCTGGCGGTCCCGCACACCTCTGCAAGCTCAGCTCCTTTTTAGGGAGCGGGGAGGAGTCAGGGTCGGGATTGTCCGTTCTGTTTATCTCTTGTGTCCCGCTCCTCAGAGTAGGGGCTCCTTGAGGGCAGGGGTTCGTTCTTTTCAGACTGGGGGAGTACGAGTGAGCTGAACTTCAGTTCCTTGCTTGGCTTGCCAGGCAAGTGGGAGGGAGAGTCCTGCCCCAGGTTAGAGAAGAGGGGCCCAGTACTCTCGGCCTCCATAGAAGGCCCTAGCATGAACTGGCCTAAGAGGAGTGAGTGGGTGAGGGCGGCGGACAGAGCGAATCTGTCTGTAGATCCCTCGGCTTAGCACAGGCCAGCAGAAAGGGCAGCTGCACAGCAGGAAGAATTTTCTGAGTACTGGCAAGGGGCTCCAGGGCCTTCTCCAGACTGGGCCCTCAGTCGCGGTGGTAGACCTGCCTGCCATGCTCCCTTCCAGCCGGAAGCGCTTCTTCTGTTCCCTGCTGCCCTCTGCCTAGAAGCTCTGCCCACCTCCCCTCACTCTGGAACTCTGGAGGGGACCAGCTGGATTAGTATGTAAGGGTGAGTTGTCTAAAGGGCCTGATCTGGGTAGTCTTACCCTGGATCTGGCTCACTGCTGCTTTTATACCTGTGTAGATAGGGCTCTGTTGGAATTTTCCAGATTGTGTGTGTGTGTGTGTGTGTGTGTGTGTGTGTGTGTGTGTGTGTGTGTGTGTGTGTGTGTGTGTGTGCGCGCGCGCGCGCGTGTGCGCTCTCAGCTGGGGGCCCTGGCTTGTCCTGAGTGCTCTGCTCCACCTTGTCCCCTCCCCCCATGTCCCAAACACCCCTCTCTTTCCAGCCTGGCTGTTGTGGTGAAGCTAATCAGAAGTAATTATGGGGGAAGGAGGGATCCCGCGAGGGACCCCACAAAGACCACCTCATCCGCCCTGGCCCAGCCCTGGTGGCCCTGGCCCCCGGGGCCTGGGCCTGGCTCGGCTCTGCCTGGTGAGGCTGAACCCACCAACACCACCCCCGCCCACTGCTCTCCCCTCTCCCTGCCAGCCCCAGCCCGTGGAGCCACACGGAAGCTCAGATGTCTGCGTTTGCCTCCGTCTCCCTGAAGCTGCTGCATCCCCGTTCGTCCAGCCCACGTTCAGTGGGCTGCCCCTGCAAGCCAGGGCCCGTGCAGGCACCAGAACAGGACTGGTCCCTGCCCTCATGGAGTAGCTCCTGGGACTCGGGTCAGTGTGGACACGGCAGAGGGAAAGGCAGACGGCCCCTCTGGGGTCACGAGCCACTTCAGGGAGGCCCTCTCTTGCCACCGCCTTGCTGACAAGGGGTGTGGTGGGGTGGTAGTGGGCAGAGCACACCAGGGCCAGAGGCCTGTGAGGGACTTCCCCACTTCTGCACTCCTTACCTGCCGGGTGCCCAGTCCCCCCTCCCACCCAGCATTGACAGGTGTCCCGCTGACCCTGCTCCGTCTCCCTGTCCTGCCCTCCTGCCGTCCTCCGGTGGCCTCCTCCATCCACGTCCTTGTCCCCACTTCTTTGCTTGGGGGGGGGTCCCTCAGCAGTGCAGAGACCCAAGGTCAGCACCTCTCAGTCATCTCCCTGGGGGTGATGCAGAGACTGTGGACATCAGCTCCTCCTCTCTTTCATGTGCTGGGAAACTGAGGCCCAGATGGGGGGGAACAGAGGAGCAGTAGGGCTCTGAACCAGACTCCAGTCTTTGACTCCCGGTCCAATGCTCTTTCTGGGGCGCCCTCCCTGACCTGCACCTGAGGGCAGCTAGGTCCGTCCCTTCCTCCATCCTTTCGCTGTGCCCAGAGGACAGAGGATCAAACAGGGTCTCCACCATCTTGTCTTCCTGCCCTGCCCCAGGAGCCTGGGCCCAGAGACTGGGCCGTGGGGTGGGAGGGACTGGAGAGGGGCTCAGCTGAGGGTCTCTAATTTGCTCCTGCCCCTTGATGTCCAGAGGAAAACAAGCCTCCTGTGCCCAAGAGATTTCCAAGCATAAACGGAGGTCAGTGCCCCCCTCGCCTGCCCCGGAGGTGCCAAGGTGGTAATTAGGCTTGGGGGTGGGTCCTGGAAGGGTGGGGGTGGCGTGGCCATTATCCCCGGGAGCTGAGCTGGGCAGGAGCTGTGTGGTCCGGGCAAATGGGTGGTTTGTAGGTGGTCTGGGGAATGAATGAGTGAGTGTTTGGGAGGGAAGCTGGTGGGGAGGGAGCAGGGGGTGGAGTGGGGAGAGCGAGCAGACAGATTGGAGAGGGAAGCTGGGTAGTCTTACCCTGGACTCACTGGTCTGGGCCCCTGCCCATGTTCTGAGGCATCAGCTAGGAGAACACCATGAGGCAGACCGGGGGTGGGGGGTCTCAAGGATACTTGCCCTTAGCCCAGCCCATGCAGTGAAGGGTGAGGGGAGGAGGCGGGTAGAGGTGGTTCAATGCAGGGTCCCTGGCGTGGTGTGGGGCGCTGGCCTGTTGCCCCTCTGTCTCCATTCCCAGCTCATGCCTAATCCCTCTCCCTGCAGGGAAAAATTCCTTGTTGGACTTCGAAGCACCCTTTGATTGAACCCCTGGCCCTCTCTCAACCTCATGGGGGCTGTGGGTCCTCAAGATGGTCCTTCATGCGGATGCCTGGGTGGCTTAGTCAATTGAGCACCTGCCCTGGGCTTAGGTCATGATCCCCAGCCCAGGGTCCTGAGATCGAGTCCCATATCGGGCTCCTTGCTCAGCTGGGGGTCTGCTCCTCCTCTGCCTGCACCTCCCCCTGCTTGTGTGCTTTCTCTCTCTCCCTCACAAATAAATAAATAAAATCTTTAAAAAAAATGATCTCTCCCTCTGACTCCCAGGATCCGCCACCCACTGCTTCTCCATGTCAGGCTGCACAGGGTGAGCCTCGGCTTCCCCACCTGTGAAATGGGAGGAATCCTGGATTTAACTGTGGGGATTCAATAAGCCAGTCCAAGGTCAGGGCCCCTAAAATGGCAGTTGCAGCAATGACTCATGCCCCACAAGATGCCCCATGTGTCTGGAGGCGGGGTCTTCTCCTGGGAACCGGGAGCTGGAACCAGGACTTGGCCATGACCCCTGGCATAGTGACCAGGACCAAGGCGGGCACGCAGTGGTATGAGCTGGTCACGGGGAGGAGGTGGGGTTGCTGGGACTGTCCAGTGGCATCCTACCTGGCCCCAGGCACATTCCTCCTCCCCCGCTCTCCCCACCTGCCACCTGGCCTCTGGAGCAAGAAGGAGTGCCGGCGACTACCATACAGGGCTCCCCTGAGGAAAGGAATGAATGGAGGGAGCAGGTCTGATTGGGACTGGCTGCTGGGGCTCCCTAGCTGCGGCCCCACATGGAGGGGCGAAGCCTCTAAGTCCTGGTTTCATCCTCTTGCCCCTCAGCTCCTTGGGAGCATCCTTACAGCGGGGGCTAGGTCTATGCCCTCGGACTGGGGGCCTCCCTGAAGCAAGGGCTTGGTCTCTCGCCATCACCTTTGTGGATCCCACAGCCTCGCCCCACTGCCTGCTCAGATCCAAAAGTCTCTATTAATGGGAAAGTCCCTGGGGAAGCTGGAGAGCCCTAGAAAACCTGGGGAATTGCCTGGTGTCCTCTGATCTGGAAATGGGTGAGGTAGGGGGAGGGCGGTGTGTGTGGAGAGGCAGCCTCCAGATTAGGGTCATTCCCAAATCAACCTCCCTCCGCCCTTCACTCCTCAAATCCAGGCAGGCTATCCCCTTTTCTCCCTCTGTGCTCTGTCCCCAAGGGAATGCTTGGCATTTAGTGGTGGGGGCCCCACAAGGGAAAGACCTGAGGGCAGGCCAGCAGAGCCACCTGCAGGGGGCAGTCTGGGGTGGTGGGGACCATGGGGGGGTGGTGGCAGGAATGCTGAAGGAAGCCCAGATTCATTGCTGATGACACCCAGTCAGGAAAGAGAACCCCGTCTGCTCCTCTCCCTACTCTATGCAAGTATGGATCATGGGGCGGGGAGTGGTGAGGGATTGGGGAGGAGGGGAGCTGAGCTAAATGGAATGCTGTCTCCTAGGCCCGAACTGGAAGGATTCAGAAGCACTTGGGAATTATCAGTTGGGAGTCATTCGGACAGAGAGTGGACTGAGCTGGGAGAGCGGGGCGATCGGAAGACCATCTCGGCCACCCCTGGCTTCTGGGCCAAATGTCACTGACCGTCTACCTCTCAGACAGTGTCTTCTGATTTAAGGTCTACTTCCATGAGCATTCAATGCCGAGGTCTCTATATCCTCACCATGGAAAAGAAAAACACTTTCATTAAAGGCCTACCGTCTTCCAGAGCTGTTGTGCACCCAGTGATGGTGTTCTAAGCATGACCGAGCAACACTCCCTTCCCACTGTTGCGCACCATCTAGGGACTGCAACACACAAGACAGATTCCAGTTCAAGATGGAATGAAACACAAGCCGGGCAGAGACGCCAAGAAATCGGGGTGTGCAGACAGGGAAATCCATCCTGACAAAAGATCAAAGATGACCTCCCCAAGCATCGAGAAGCAAAAGGTAACTAGAATCCGACACCCAGCCAAGCCTCTTCTGCCCAGCAGCTTTCTCTGAGTCCCCGGTCTAACTCGGTCCCACCCCCATTATAGCTTCTCCTTGTGTTCCTAAAGACACCCTGAATTTATCGCTGTTTGTAAGGATGTATTTATTTATGGGATTATGTGATTAATCCTTCTCCCCCACAACACCCTAAGTGCCAGGAACACGCTTGTCCGTGAGCTAATGTGCTCGGCCATGGAGGTACATGGCGGGACTGGCGTAAAACAAGCCACTGGATGTAGCTGGAATTGAAGAAGGTGAAGTGCATAGCGGGGGCCCAGGCTGGAAAGGTAAATTGGCACCGGACCAGGGCGAGCTGTAAATACCAGGCAACGTTGCGATTTTGTCCTGCTGGCAATGGGGAGCCATCAAAGGTTTTTGAGCATGAGTGGCATGTTCCAGCCTGTGTTCGGAGATCCCTCTTAGTGCAGTGTGAAGGAGGGACGGGGCGGGGGGTGGGGGGAGTGCTCCCCTGGAGCCAGAGGAGCCAGCCATGGTTGCAATAATCTCAGGGACTGGTTTAAAAAGACCTCGGCTGGGTCCAAAGTCCTCAAAGCGGAAAGAAAAGTGGGTACCTTCGAACCCACTAATGCCGCAGGAAGGGCGACGTTTGGTGAGCTGCTGGATGGCGAAGAGGGGTGGCTTCTAAACTCTAGTGTGCTGTCTTAGAAATGTGATGCTTTTAGGCAGGATGAGGCATATCCAAGGCGCCATTTTGGAGAAAGATGAGTTCTATTTGGACGTGGTAGGTCAGACTCAGGACCCTTCCTCATGGCTACTCTCCAGTTGTCCCACTATAGCCAAAGCCTCTGTTTCCTTGCCCTTCCAGAACCCCAGCTTCAGGGTGGCTTAGCTCCCCCAGGGTGGTGAGGCTCACAGAGACCACTGGAGAGTGGGTGGGTGG
>LNAC01000091.1:2555545-2567317 GCA_002007465.1 Ailurus styani
GGGGGGGGGGGGGGTTAGAGCAGAGCACTGGGCCTCCTGACTTCCTGTTCCCACTTGGCACTGCCTCCTGACTGGACCTCCCACTTCCTGCCCCTCTTGGAGCTCCCACCCTACATAGGTGGGGAGGAGGCTCCCCAGGCAGGCTGGAGAAGATAGGGAAGGGACCTGGGAGCTCTCAGGCAGAGGGGCAGTTAGTGAGGGTTAACAAAGTGCTTTGGTCTCAGGGAGATGCACTTGTAATTAGGGAGTGGGGAAGGGGGAGAGAGAGTTGAACTCTGAGGCAGGTCTAGCTCCAAGAGCTTTGCCCTCTTCTCCCTGCCACCAGACCCATGCATACCTATATTCCTGCAACTCTGCAGAAGAGCAAGAGAGGAGGGTCTGGGAGACGCCCAGGGGTGGTGGGAAGGCATTGGGTCCAGCAACATGCAGGTGTAGAGAGGGAACACAAGCCCCAGGGCATGGTCCCTGAATGATAATCACAGGTCAAGGGCAGGGCCCTCCGTGGAGAGCACAGGACACAGCCCCTGGAACCTAGAAGCAGAAACCCAGACCTCAGAGCATCCAGAACGCCCCCACAGCCAGCACTGATGGAGGAGCAAGTGCCTGGTTGGCAAAGCCCCTGCTGAACAAAGATGCATCTGCATGACCCAGCAGATGCAGACAAAAGGAAGAGAGACCTGTCAGAGCAGAAGAGTCTCTCACGCAGCACCTAGATCTGCATGCTTTCCAAACTGTTCCCTGGAGTCCTCCCTAGGCGGTCTCAGGATTTGGGTGGGAGGGAGAGCGGACTTATCTCCCTACTCCAGCCAAAAACCTCCAGTTTGTTTGATTTATATACTAGGCATCTGCCTGAAGTTCTGCTTGGGGGAAAAATGTAGGCTGCTACTAAGCCAGATACAAATAAATAAGGCTGACCCTGAAATGCTACGCACCGGATAAAGAGCGCCCACGTTCCCTTGCGTCCATCAGCCCAGCTGACCCTCTCGGCTCTTCAGATGTTGTTGGAGGTGTTGGAGGAACACCTGAATTTCTGGACTCTCTGTCCAGTGGTCTTGAGCTACAGGGACTTGCCAGGAGGGGGCACGTCGGCACCGAGGGGAGGCCCGGCGGGGGAGGGGTTGATCGTCTGGGCGGCCAGTCTCGGAGCTGGGGCGGCCCCCGAACCGAAGGGGCCCGGGGCCAGCGCCCGGGGGAGAGGCCGCCCACTCACCCGGGAGCGCCCCGCCCCCGCCTCAGCCTCTCGCTCCTCGAGGTTGGCGACCACCCGGCAGGTGGCGGCAACGAGGGGGTGCGGCCAAGAAAGGGTTAATCTGCAGCGCCTTTCATCAGCAGCTTGGCGGGCTCCCAAGGCCCACAGGCTGGGTACCTGGGCGCCTACCTCCGTCGGTGGGGCGGAGACGTGACCACAGGGCAGCCCTGCCGTCTGCATTCCTCCCGCGTGAGTGCGTGAGTGACAGCCGCCGCCGAGCCTGAGCCCCTCGCCGGCCGCCCGGCCTCCCGCCCCGCCCGCCGCGCAGGGGTGGGGGCGGCCGCCGCCGGGAGGGCGGTGCCGGCTCCCCGATCCCCTCCTCTCCTCCTGCTGCTGCTGCGGCCCCGCGCTCTGCAGGGAGCCCTGTGCGGGGAGAGGGGCCGGGACAGCCCTGCTGGGGGACAGAGGAGGAGCCGGGGGACAGAGGAGGAGCCGGGTGCAGCCTTGCCAGGAGGTCAGGATTCAGGGACGGAGAGATGCCCCTGGCTTCCTGGAGGAGGGGGTCAAGACAGGGTGGGCACAGCCAGATGGCGGCCCAGGGCCCTGGGAACTTGGCCTCTGTCCCCCGTGTCTTCCCTTGGCTCCAGCTATCCACATAAATTTCAACCCTCCCATTATATGGTGGCAGAATGGCCATCCTCGATTCCTCTTCCCTGAACTCACCAGCCCTTGCCTTTGATCTCTCCTGGGGCCTGTTGGTGGAAACAGGAAGTTGCCTCTGGCTTGAAGCGAACTCACACAGGGTGTAAACAGGCAAGCACCCCACCTTCGGGCTTCCCCAAGATGGACACCAAGTGTCAGGACAGGAGGGAGTGCCATTCTCTCTGAGAAGGTGGTGGAAACGCACACCCTCCTACCCCTAGGCCGGGGGGTTCTCCAAGAAGGCCGACAGGACTAGTGAGACATAGTGGCTTTGTAGCAGGGTCCCCGTCGTAAAGAGCCTGTCCCCAAAGTGGAGCTGCCCACAGGGCTCCTCCAGACTAGTGTGCAAGGCCGGACCCTTGCCTCTTCCGGGGGACGAACCCCCTCCCGTGTCAGTTTCCCCACATAAGCCCTGTGGGAAAGGGGCGTCTCGGGCAGCCCAGAAAGAGGTCGGCCCCCTAGCCCTAAACCACACCGCTTCCACACAGCTTCCCGAATGCCTCAGTAGCCGCTCATCAGACCCAGGAAGCCAGCCGAGAACCCTCCCGAGAATGTTCAAGAGAAAGGTGCCCCCTTCGAACTGGCCCTTCAAGCTCAAATTGAAGTGCAAGCTCAGCTCTGGCTTCCAGCCCCTCTCTGTTTGGGTTCCAAGGGCACCAGGCATGCATGCGTGCAGAGGGGAGGCTGAGGGGGCAGGGGCATGTGGAGGAGAGGTGGGTGAGGGCAGGAGCAGGTGGGGACCAGCCCCAGAGCAGCCCGGTTCCAGGACAGCGGGAGCACAGCTCTGCCCACCGGTCTCTCTCCCTCCGGAGACCTCCCAGGTGCCTCCTTCCCATCCGGGCTTCGGGCTTCTTCGGGTTCCATCTCACCTGCTGGGAGAACAGGTAGCCGTGTGGTGTGGGAAGCCCTTCTGAGCCTTCGGAATCCTGTCAAGCGCTCTCCTCCCCCTTCTCAGTCCTCAGTTAACTATGTCATTAATGTCTGATGAATGGGGTTGAGGCCACCTTCGGGGAGAAGCAGCGGACTCTCCCCACCTGAGGCCGACAGCTGATTCCTGACCTCAAGAAACCAGCCGTCTTCGCCCGCGCAGGAGATGGGGTGAGGAGCCGTGTGGGGCAGTGCGATCCCCAGGAGACCCTGCTTCAATCTCCCCCCACCTCGGCCCCGGGGCCAGTGACTCCATCTCAGTTCTCTCGTCTCTGAAATGGGATAATAACTGCAGAAACCACACACAGCGGGTGTGCTGAAGGTTCATCTGTTTGGCAGAAATGGGTGCTGGGCGGTCGGTGCCCCGGAGAGCAAGCCGGCTGGGCCGAGGACCCCAAGCCCATGGTCCCCAGCATGAGTGAGATGAACGGCCAAGCTGCTCACCCCCAGCCCCATCAGCCCCCCAGGTCAGGACATCTTTCAACCCCTGATGCATCGCTTTGAAAAGAAGGCTACAAATAATAAATAAAGTGTCAGGCTAAAATCAGGTAAGGATGAAATAAAATCAAATCAGAGACCAGGCAAGAGACCTCCGAAGAACTGCTCTGTCCCCATCCCTCTGCCTCGTCTCTGGGGCTTGTGTTTAAGTAGGGGTGACCAGCTGTCCCAGCGTGCCCTATTGTGGCTTCAGCGCTGGAAGTCCCACATCCCGGAAACCCCCAGTCTGGGGCAAACGAGGACAGTTGGTCCCCCTTTCTCAGGGCAGCTTTGGAGATTGGAGAGATTACAGACATCTGATCTCCTCGCTGTGCGTGGTTTTCCTTCGATATCTATGCAGCAGTGGAAAAATGCTGGAGGCCTTAGAAGCTTCTGCCTACCCCCCAAACAATATAACCTCACCACCCGCCCTCACCCACCCCATGCTGAAGTCTAAGACCCCTTCCTTCCCACAGTGATCTCTCTTCCAAGGAGAATTCTCAGCCAAGGACTGAGGTCCTGGACCCCTGTCCCCAGGCACACGCCCCAGGCACCAGCAGAGCCTTGGTACTCCCGAGCAACTAGGGAGAACCTTCCAGAAGACCAGCCCCATGTTGCCATCTGGTGGTAATTCCCCAGGGAAGAGATTTGCCCAGGTGACCTCTAGGTCAGGCTTCTTTAAATAGCCCCAAATTGCCTTTGACACAGGCAACCTGGGGTCACTGCTGGGGGAGGAAGACCCAAGGCTTTGAAGGCCACACCCCCCAATGGCACTACCTTGAAGCCACTTCTGGGGGCCAGCCTTCCAGCTGTGCAACAGGCGTCTACAGGCATTCCTGAGGGGTAGCTGCAGCAGGGTCTCTGGGAGGGGCAGGGAAGGGGTGAAGGAAGCGGGGGTGGGCCCTGTCTTATACATGCCCAGCTGTTTTCTTTTAGGAAACGCCAGACCCCTGCCTCCCCCCCACCCTGCCTACCCTGCACGCGCGCACACACACACACGCACACACACACGCACACGCACACACACACGCACAGCAGAGATGGGACCTGCAGGTGCCTGGGCCCCGTGTGGAGCATGGCATCCCTCGTGGCATCAGGTCAAGGGGGTGGGCAAGCAGCCTGGCCTTGGCCTCTCCCTCAGAGCCAGGCCCCCCAGGCTGGGCAGGGAGCTGTCAAATCCCCCACTACAGAGACAAATGGAGCCGTCAGAGAAAATAGCTTCTAATGGGGAGCAGGAGCCAGGCTGGGCTGGGGGGTGGGGGGTGGACTCTGCTGGCCAGATGTGAATTCTTCACTAATCACACCAAATTGGCCCAATTTGTTCACTGACACGTGGGGGGACCAGCTCCATCTTTCTCCCACTGAGCAGGCTTCCCTCCCTCCTGCATGGAAGCACTTTTGCTCTACGGGATGGGGCTGGCCAGCTGACAGCAGGGCTGGAGGGAAGGGGATGAAGCCAGATTTACATACCCTCTCTCCCTGGAGGACCCCAGGAGTTGGCTTGGGCTTGCCTCCCCTCCATCTCTGCCAGCGCCCTGGGCCTTGGGTGCTGAGGGCCACACAGTTCAGGGACCCTGGGGAGGGGGGCAAGGATGGAAGGGGGCTAGGCCATTTGCTTCCTTAGAAGTGGGTGGCTCTGGTGGGAACTAGGGGGTCGGAGATATTCTTGAGAAGATCAGGGAGGGGAGAAGAGGCTAGGGGATCATTTCAAGCAAGGTGATGTCACCTCTTAGAGGCAGCGGAGTTTGCCGGGCCCCACCAGGGCCACAAACTCGGAACGTGGTGGTGAGGGGAAGCAAAGGAGAGTCCTTGCCCCTCACTCCAACTCTGAGCCAAACTGACCCCTTAAGTGCTCATACCAAAAAGCCGTCCAGAAGGTGGGACTCTAGCCGAGTGCTGCCAGTGAACTTCAACTTCCACTTCATTTGCCTCTTTTTCTCCAACGCAAATTAGAAGGTGATAAAGAGGGCGCCTGGGTGGCTCAGTGGGTTAAAGCCTCTGCCTTCGGCTCAGGTCATGATCTCAGGGTCCTGTGATCGAGGCCCGCATCGGGCTCTCTGCTCAGCGGGGAGCTTGCTTCCTCCTCTCTCTCTCTCTGCCTGCCTCTCAGCCTACTTGTGATCTGATCTCTCTGTGTCAAATAAATAAATAAAACCTTTAAAAAAAAAAAAGAAGGTGATAAAGAGATGGGCATCTACTGGGGTTTGGGGGTTCCAGGAGGTAGGATAAGAGGGATGATGGGGGGGTTGGAAAGCCAGGCCCTGTGGGAGCATAAATGGACACCGCTACCTCTAGAACTCTCTCTTTTCTGTCCTGTACCGGGAAAGGGAGCTCATGCACATGGCTTTGGGTGTCCTAGCTCATCATCCCAGGTCTATCCTCCCTATCCTCCCTGCTCCACCAATCTCGCCCACTTCCCAAATGGCCACCCTGGGGACAAGAATAGGTGGAGTAAAGGAAGAAGCCCATGTAGACCCTGAGAGTGGGCTCGGGGAATTCTGGGGTTCTGTAGTCTACAAAGGAGATTGTGTCAAGCTCCCCCTTGGTTTCATGGAGTCCTCACTCTTGGTCAGGAGGGATCGGGCTGGGAGAGGGCCAGGACAAGGCTATTAAGCTTGGGGCCCAAGGCCCAGGCCCCCCTGCCCAGTAGCCACTGTGTCCTGGGCCCTCACTTCAGGCTGGAGAGAAGGTGAAGGGCATCCAGGTTCCCCAGCCTGGCCTGCTCTGGGGCAGAGAACACCTCCCATCCCTATGCCCCCTTCCCTACTCTTGATGTCCCCCACTCCAGGGCTAAGCCAGTCCTGCCCCTGGGCATGGCCCTTAAGAACTCTCCAACACCACCTTTCACCCTAAATCCCAAACCTTCCCAAGGCTCATCCCTGTTGCAATCGGTGCTACACCCCTCGGGGGAATTCCACTTGAGGAAACCAGTGGGGGAGGGGCCAGCCCTGTGGGGGAGATGGGCCACCGGGTTCTCCCCGAAGGCAGGGAAGTCACCTGGTGTGATAACCTGCAGGACCAGGTGTGGTGTGCTCCTGGCGGGAGGAGCAGGACAGAGCTGGAGGCAGGGGGCTCAGGAGGCAGAGGACAGAGGTGGCCAACCCTGCAAACCACATCAGGGGGCATGCGCGGGGCGAAAGGGCGGAGGGGAGAAGGAGCCAACTGCTGCCCAGAGTCCATCCTGTCCCATCAACAAAGGGATGCGGTTTTGTAATTCCTACCCCTCCCTCCCTCCCCTGCCTCTCTGGTCCTCCCTGGCTGGCCGGAGCACGCCCTCCTGGCAGGGCTAGAGATGGGGCGTCCAGAGAGCTGAGTGAGAAAGGGAAGGGACGCACGCAGGAAAGCCCCGGGATTTCTTTCAGAAACACTCTACCTCCTGTTTCCCTGCAGTTCCTAGTTGATTTGGGGCTTATCTGTCCTAAGAACGTGAGCTCTTGGAGTACTTGGGTGGCTCAATTGTTAAGAGTCTGCTTTCGGCTCAGGTCATGATTCCAGGGTCCTGGGATCAAGTCCCGAATTGGACTCCCTGCTCGGTGGGAAGCCTGCTTCTCCCTCTCCCGCTTCCCCTGCTTGTGTTCCCTCTCTCACTGTCTCTCGCTGTCAAATAAATAAATAAATAAAGTCTTTAAAAAAAAAAAAGAACGAGAGCTCTTTCTCAGACCCAAAGAGTCACCCTGGCCTGGTCATACCTGGCCCAGGTATGGATTCCAGTCCTGCCACTTACTTGCTCTGTGGCTGTAATCTAGAATTGCATCACTTTGAGCTCTCAGGTCACCCCTCAGAGCCTCAGTCCCCACACCTGGAGAGTGGGAGAACTACCACAGAAGATCACGGGCAGAAGATCATGGTGAGGACTACAGTGGGTCACAGAAGCCTAGCACCTGGAGCTGGCGGACCGGTATCTGCCCAATGAATGAATGAATGAATGAACGAACAAACAAACGAACTCGAAGGCTCTCTGTTTATATCTTTTGCCTCATTTCCTCACAGATTCTTGGATACCATCTGGATTTCCAACAGACCAGGGACTTAACCCTTCCATGTCTCAGTGTCCTCATCTATAAAATGGGCAATAATAAAATACCCACCTCGCAGGATTGTTTTGAGGATTAAATGAATGGATCCAGGTAAAGTTTCTAGAGCAGTGTCTGGTCTCAGCAAGAGTCCCAGGAATGTTGGTATTAGGAGGTTAAGTCGGTTTTGGCCATCCCCCAACACACAGTGCAGGGCCCTTCCCTCCCCCAAAGGACCCCGCTCTTCAGTGACTCAGGAAAAGATCCCCCAGGGCCCTTCCTCTTCCCCAATCTTATTGTCCCACAGGCCCAGCCCTCTCACCTTGGAGATCAAAAAGCCCTGGGCTCAGTAAGCTCTTTCACTCCGAAATACTCTCTCTAAGACTGCAGAGAAACTCCAGGAAGCTCCACGTTCCTCAGAGCCTCCCCAGCCCCACCCCGGCCCCAGTTTGCGTGGCTTTACCCTCCCCTCCCACCCTGTCTCCAGGACTGATCCTTCCGGTGTCCCTGCCCTGCTCTCAACCAGTGACCTGCCTGGCTCTCAGCCCTCTTCCCTGGCCACCCCTCTGACTGGCACCTGGGCCGGGCTCTCCCGGCTGGCGATGGTGCGCAGACTGAGTCCATGCCGGGCCCTGGGAGGAGCGCCGGGTGCCAGGACCGGCCCGGGCCGGTGGCTCAGGCCTCCTCTTGCTGAAACCCGCCACCTCCCAGCCCCTGTGGACACACACTCATCTCCTTCCGCTGCTGCCGCCAGGAAGCTGGCTCCAAACACCTTTACCTAGAAACCAACCCTCCCTACATACCCCCTTCTGTCCCGGGAGGACTCTGCTGGCTCGTCTGAGGGTGCGGCCCACGGTCTCTGCCGGGGCTCCGGCCCTCTCCGCATAGTCCTTCCGCGCTGGGCGGACCTGCCCCCGTTCTGAAGTGGGCTCCGTCCCACACGGTGGGTGAGGAAACGGCGTGGCGATGTGGCAAGCGGCATTTCTCAGCGTTCCTCCTGGGACACGTGTCGGAGCAGAGGCTTGTGAGGACAGACAACACTCAACGCAGCTCGCTCCAATACTTTCATTGCAGGCCTCTGCTTTACCTTAACTCTGTATTACCTCCAAGCTTGTTTTAGTATGAAAAGCAAGCTCAGGGGGCCTGCGGGGCTCAGTTGGTTAAATGGCTGCCTTTGGCTCAGGTCCCAAGGAGTCTGCTTCTCCTTCTCCCTTTGCCGCTCCCCCTGCTTGTGCTCTCTCTCTCTGCCAAATAAATAAATAAAATCTTTTTTTTTTTAGAAAAAAATAGCAAGCTCTAAAGCATATTCTATTTTTAGAAAAAGATCTATTTATTTGAGAGAGAGAGAGGGAGAGAGCACAAGCAGGGGGAGGGGCAAAGGGAGAGGGAGAAGCAGACTCCCCGCTGAGCAGGGCGCCCACCTCAGGACCCTGAGATCATCACCTGAGCCGAAGACAGATGCTTCACCAACTGAGCCACCCAGGCACCCCCTTACTACATATTCTAGTTGAGTTCTTTTCTCCCCCGTCCAAAAACCTTTGGGTTAAATGCATGTGTCAGGAAAATGCATAATGGCTTTGGGTATCCCCTTGTGGCCAAGGGCACATCAGGGCCTCTGTTGGAGAAGCTGGGGTGGGGGGGAGAACAGGTGGAGGCGATCTGGGATGGGGGGGTAGGGGGCATGAAGAGGGGGTTGGGGAATTCGTGGGAAAGCTCTGCCCGACCATCACCTCTTCCTTTCCCTTGCTAATCTGACTTTATCTGAGACCACTCTCCAGCCCTGACTTCCAAACATGCCCTGTTTGGCTCAGATTTTTTTCTGCACTGGGGTTTCCGTCACAGCTCACCGCTCCCAGTTCCAGCCAAACCAAACTCTTTGCTCCAATCCAGAGACGAGCCTTTGGCAGTTCCAATTCTGGGGAGCACCAACACAGGGCCTGGCACACACTGACACGTTCCCACGCACCTGCGTTCTTTACCTTCTGTCGCACTGCCTGTGTCCTCAGCCTCAGAGCAGTGAGGTTGAACTTTGGTCTCTAGGGATGCCTCCCACAGCGAGAATCTTAACCTCCTTATAGAAACTGCAAGCCTCGCTAGAAAAATCTGTCTCTGCTTCAGAACGAGTATTCTTCCACTCATTCAGCCAACACTTAACTGAACAATGATCATATGCCCGGCTCTGTGCAAGGTTCTGGTGCTGCCAGTAAAGCCTGGTTCCCGCCCACACAAAACTCAAATGTGGGGGCTCCCGGGTGGCTCCGTTGGTTAAGCAGCTGCCTTCAGCTCAGGTCATGATCTTGGGGTCCTGGGATCGAGCCCTGTGTTGGGCTCCCTGCTCAGCGGGGCAGTTTGCTTCTGCTTCCCCCTCTCCTTCTTCCCCCTCCCCCGTGCTCTCTTTCTCTCTCTCAAATAAATAAAATCTTTAAAAAAAAACAAAAACAAAAAACCTCAAATGTGGGCCTTTGTATTATGTTGAAAGTCTGCCTTTCTTTTTTTCTTCACATACACTTAAATCCTAACATACCAGAGTCTGTGGAGACCTTGTGAGGTGACCCAGCCCTGCCCCGGCTCCTGCACCGAGTGAAGACCAACATGGGGGGTGCAGGAGGGTTGTGACCAAGCACTTAGGCCTAAGCGGGGGTGGCCTGGCGTAGCCCAGTTTCTGCACTTAGTACTTCATTTCTCTGTACCTCAGTTTCCCCCATGTAAAATGGCCTTCCTCATAGACTCCTCTCCTACTGTTCTCCTCACTCTGCCTAGACTCCTGCTACCTATGCTCCCCTGAGCTCCCCCTGCCCCCCCCACCGGTCTTCTTGCTGGACCAACCCAGCCAAAAGTCATGCAAGCACCCACCTTAGGGCCGTTACCCTGGCTCTTCCTCTTGCCTTGATTGCTAGACACCCCCCCCAGTATTCAAATGGCTGGCTCCCTCATTTCACGCAGGTCTCTGCTCGGACAGATATCACCACCTCCAGGAAGCCCACGTCATCACTCTCTGTCCCTTTACGCTGCTTCAGATTTCTTCGCAGCGCTTATCATGACCTGACGTCGTACATGGCTTCTCATGTATTTCTCTCCTCCTCCCCTCACCAGAATGTAAGCTCCAAGAGGGCAGAGGTTTTGGCTGACCTGGTGATTATCATTATTACTCTATCCCCCAGTCCCAGTACCCAGAATAGTGCCTGGGGCATAGTAAACACTCAACAAATACTCCCCTGAAGTAATCCTGAAGAGCAGAGATGTGGAAGCTAAGCTTGCCAGAGCCTGTCACAGCTTTGTACAGTTTCTGGCACATGATAGGCAACAGTAAATGGAAACTGTGATTATTGAGCACACACCACTGAGCCTGACTGAAAAAGATTGGAATTTCATGGGGAGAAGGACAAAATTCAGCCAAAATTATGTAGACTGCTTCATGTAATAAACATTTCTGTGACCATTCCTGCCATCCGCCTTGACGAGAAGATGGCCGACTCCACTGCATCTGCTCCAAAACTTGAGGCTGCGCCGGCATTGCCGGTTCTTCCTCTTCTTTAAGGGCTCTTCACCCAGCCTCCGAGTGAGCGATTTGGACCACCAGTGAGATGTCACTTCCCTGGCCACCTGGGTCTGTGCGGGGACCTGTCCCTCAAAGCTGCTAATCACTGATGACAGAGGCTCAGAAGCCCATCTCCTCCTCTCTGCAGGGGCCCTGAATAAAGAAAGGAGGGTGGAGGAAGGCCTCCTGAGGGGGTCTTCTGCCTCCCCTTGGGGGTTGCTCCCCTCAATCTGGGGTCTTGTCCATCTAAAGGTCTGGGGAGCATGCCACGTCTCCTCCCCACTCTCCATGCCAAGAGATGCCCGCCATCCAATACCGGGTCCCAATCTTGCCTTTCCTTTTTCTTGACCAGTAAGGACAGGAGGGAAACGCCTGCTTCTGGTGTCTCTACGGACCTGTGAGGCAGAGAGGTCGCTCCCCATCCTTGCCTCTCTCCCAGCGTGACCAGTGTGGGCACAAGCTGGAAGGCGACGGTCCCTGACCAGTTTGGAGGGAGAGACCAGTTCCAGCCCTTTCGAGGCTACACCATAAGATCACCGAACACTTAGGCAAAGCTCATCTAACACCCTAACGTGGCAGGTGGGGTTCATAGCCCTATTTACAGTTGGGCAAACAGCCTCCAAGAGGTCAAGTGGCTTGGCTTGCCAAAGGCCAGAACACAGGCCGGGCCTCTAGGTGCCATGGGGAGCAGAAACATGGGCTACCCACTGTGGCAGAAACGTGTGCTACCTGAAAGAGAGGAGGTGCTGCCCTCTGGGGCAGGCTTCCCGGAGGAAGAGGGGGAGGCCCGGGGCTGAGAAGCAGAGGCGGGGAGACTGGGGAGCAGAGAGGCAGGAGGCTGGCCAGCGCCCTGTCCTAAGCATCCTGGGCATCGAGGGACAGCACGGCAGGGTGGGAGGCGACCGCCCCCCCCCCGCGACCGCCCC
>LNAC01000091.1:2567870-2596805 GCA_002007465.1 Ailurus styani
GGTTGGTGGGGGTCCCCGGCCTGAGAAGGGGCGGTCTAAGAAGACGTCCGCCTGCTGCAGAAATCAGGCGGTGGAGCCAACACAGAGGGGTCCCTCGGCCGGCCGGTGCCCAGGACCAGGACTGCAGGGTTGGGGCGGCGTCCGCCGGGCGCCAGAGGGAGGGGTGTGGGGAGGGCGGGTTGGAGGCCCGCAGGGCTGGGGCCCGGCTGCCTAATGGTTTTCGGAGGAGGCTCCTGGCGGATTAGAGGTCTGGCGGGAGCGGGAGCCAGGCGGGGCGGGCAGGCGGGTGGGGAAAGGCCTGGGCCTGAGGGGCTGAGCTGCGCTGGGCAAAGGGACCTGGGTCTTGCCTCGGGGTGTGGACAGGGCTCTGCACGTGCCAAGTCCTGCAGCGCTGGGGTGATTGTTTTGTGCTCCCCCGACCCTCCACAGCCCTGCGGTCAGATACAGGGGCCAAGGAGGGATGAAGATGTGCAGTGAAGGTGCTGGTGCGGAGGGCGTATCAAGGGGCTTGTCTTAAAACTGCAACTGCCCCACACCTTCCAAAAGACAGAAATGCCAACTGCAGAGCAATCCGTGGGGTAGGGGGTAGGGGACAGGCTAACGAAGAAGGGGAGGGGGACTAAAATACCCCAGACCGGTTGCGGGCTGCTGGAGAGGGCTGTTCCCTGGGCTGAGCCCAGTGGGCGGTGGGAGACAGTGCCTCCTTGCCCGGCCACATCACCCTGGCAGGACTCCCTCCTTGTCACCGAGCTCCCCCCACTCTGAGCCCTCTGTCTTCATGAGCCCCCTCCCTTCACTGGTCCCCTCACTCAGCCTCCTTGGCCCGGCCCCTGCCAGTCCCTGTAGAGACAGATCTAAGGAGACTGCCACCTCCTCCAGCCAGGCCCAGGCCTGCCTCCCTCTCCCCGCAGCCCCAGGCAAGAGGAGCTTTCTCCTGAGAGGACCCCAATTCTTTTTAGGGAGGTGACCCAGAAGAGGGGCTAGGCCTTGAGTACAGGCTGGATGACTTCAAAGGGCGGTGGGTGGGGTTGGCACCTGGTCACAGGAGCCACTCAGGGTGGGCCAACCTGCCCAACCGGGTCAGGGCCTGTGCTGCACCCCGCCCTCTGCCCAGAACATCACGACACAGGCCTGCAGCAGCCCCACCCACCAGGGACTCCCCCGGGGCCTCACGAGAAAGACCTGAGACACAGGATGGAGGATTCGAGGCACAGAGGGCCTGGCAGGTCATCCTGGCCGCGCTCCCCCCACCCCCTCCAGTGCTGCGGAGAGGCTACACGGACCCATTCCCCCGCAGGCTCGGCCCCAGGGCCCCGTGGCCAGGCCCACCCAGAGCTGGGGTCCATGGCCTCGGTAGGCTCCACCTAGCTTTGTCCCAAAGTCCTCCCTGCTAGCTTCTCCTCCTTGAATTCTTGGGAAACAAGCAGAGCCTAAGCCAGTCCTTGGTCTGGCTCTGTCTCCTCTGGATTCTGGAATCCCCGGACCGAGGCAGGGGGCTTAGGCCCACCTGTCTTTGTGGAGCCTCCTGCTGCCCTTGCCAGATTTCATGTCAGGTGAACACCTGCTTGTTCATGCTAGACACAGGGGCTTAAAAAAAAAAGTAAGGTTTTTTCCCCTTCCCATGGGAAGCTAATAGCCTCAGTTTGCTCATCTGTTAAGATGAGAATCACGATAGTCCTTACCACATAAAATTGTTGTGAGGATTAAATGGAAAACCATGTAAAGTTCTTAGCACAGAGCCTGGCATAGGGTAGGTGCTCAATAAAAGGCAGGTGTCGTTGCGACGGATATTAATATTACTCTAGCTGGGGAGACCACATGTAGAGAACCACATCTGCGGTGGACCAGACTGGACCTTCACAAACCGAGTGGCTCCTGACCTTGCATAAATCAGTGCTCGCCCTTGCACCTGCTGTTCCCGTTGTAGCTCACTCCGGAGTAACCCCCGGGATTCCGACGGAGCCAGCCCCCTACTAGAGGGCACTCCAAGCCCCCAGACAGAGGCAGAAATGGTGGGGGGGGGGCGGTGCACTTATGGTGAAGACTCGCTGTGGAGAAAAGGGCTGCAGAGGAGTTTCAGGAAGACTTCGTGGAGGAGAAGCTCCCAGGAGCCGTGGCAATAAGCAGAGGGAAGAGGCTCTGTGTATCCTGAGCCAGAGAGAGCAGGGGGACAAGGGGGGTTTCAGGAGGAGTGGAGGATGCTGGGCTGATGCTGGGGGAACAGTAGGAGGTAGGGGAGGGAGAGGCGAGAGGTGCAATGGGGGTGTTGGGGGAGAGCTCCTCACTCTGGCTTTTTCCAGGCCCTGCACTGGCAGGATCAGGCTGGGTACCAATGGGCCATGTCCGCAGCAGTGGCCACTAACCCATCCCCCCCCCCTGCTTCTGGCAGATGTATTTGTCCCCATGTATTGAGTTCAGCAGGCCAGCAGGCAGGTGGATATATTTCCTGGGCACCGACTGTGCCAGGTCCTGCCAAAGTCAAGGTCCCTGAGCCTGGGCCACCTCCAGTCTGGAGGGGGCAGTGCCTTCCTCAACCTCAGAAGGGCCCCTAAAGGCAGATGTCAGGCTGGACAGAAAGGGGGGGGAGGAGGGGGGGTCTTGGCTGGAGAAGGAAATCTGGGAGGGCAGACTAGGCCAACCTTGACTAGGGGCAAGGAAAGGAGCGGTGGCCTGGCCAGGTTGAGTGGGCGCTCTGGCTGAGTAGGGGAGGGGACTGGAGGTGGGAGGGGCGCCGCTGGCCCAGGTCCCTGGCCTGAGTGGGAGGGGATGTCTCTCACTGGCCCTGGGCTCTGGCTACCTCCAACCTCCCTCTGTCTCAGCGGCAAGAGCCGGATCTGCCACATTCCGGGGAGGCCCAGGTTGCCATCCTACTAGGCTTGGAAGAGCCCCCAGGGGCAGGCTGGTCTCAGGGCTGGAAAAACTGGTCTTCCTGCCGCCCCCCCCCCATCCTGGTGTTGGAGCAGAGGGTGTCGCAGGAACTGGTGGTTCCCTACATTCCACAGTGGATGGGAATGGGAGGGGAGTCCCGGAGGAGAGAAGGCAGGGGAAGCGGGAGAGGAAGAAGTGGGATCGGAACAAGGCAGGAACCTCTCCGGCCAGCAAGGCTTGACTTGCTGGTGGGGGCATTTTTAATAGACTTCAGAAGCAGGAGGAGAATGGGAGTCAGGTTTCTTTATTCCTCTCCATCTAAAAGGGAAGACGGCTTGCTTGTCATCAGGAAAGCTTGCAGTCAGACATCAAGGAGAACTTCCCCAGAATTGGATGATTGTCAGGGAGGAGTGAGCTATTCTCTAAGGAGAAAAGCAAAGAGCCGCTTGCAGCATGGGATGAACCCAGGAAGTGGGGCTGTAGGGTCTGACTGTCCCCTCGCCATCCGTCCTTCCTTACCAGAGGGCAGGGGTGGGTGGTGCTGTCCCACTATCCTCAAGGGTCCCTCCTGCTTCCTGGACCCCTAGGCTGTGTTAGACCTAAGAAAAACTCCAGCCTCAGCACCACCTCTATAAGAATTCTATAATTTTTTTTGCAGCAAGAGAGATTTAGTATAGACCCAAAGAAGGACCCCTGGTGGCCAGAGGTAAGCTTCTGAAGTCCCAAAATTCCCACAGCGACATGGCAAGCCCAGCTCTCTTCTCAGAATGGCCTCACTCTGTTACCTGGGTCCCTCCCTCTTCTCTGGGCTGTTAGCCCCACACCCGTCCTTCCTGGCCTCGCTGTGATCCTGGTGCTAGCACACAGTAGGTCTCAGCAAGTGGGGGGGGCTCTAACAATTCAGCCCACGCCTGAGGCTTTCATAGCTCCACAGATCTTGTTCTCTAGAAATAAAACCCATCCCGTCTTGGAGAGAAAAAGACCAGATTTCTGCTCAAGGTCATTTCCCAGCATTCAGGGAGATAGGCACTGAGCTTTGATTTTTCAAAATGAAGGGCATGGATCAGAATCAAGAGAGCCCTTGTTCAAAATGCAGATTCCCACAGTCTCTGCATTGAAATTCACTGGACGCAGGAACCTCTGCAGCAGTTCATACCCCTCTCCTGTCAAAGTCCCCATCCCCAAGTCCATCAGAGATTCTCAGAAGTTTAAGAATTTCTGCAAAGACCAGCCAGATGAGCAGTTCCTAAAGGATGCTGTCTGGGGGACTCAAACCAGGTGGGGAGAAGCCTTTAAGCCTTCTGTAGCCCCAGAGAGAGCAGTGGGACTGGGCGGGGGGGACCTCTCTGTGACAAGTGGCCTGAATAAAAAGCCACTTCTCCAATGTCTCCGTTCTCCTCATATAACATCTGCTGAATGATGTTTATTGCAAACCCGCTAAGGGCCAGGCCCTGTTCCAGAAGCTAGTCATTTCAGAAGAGGTCCTGCCCACCTGTCTGAGGGGCAAAGGAGGAGCAAGGGCGGCCATGGAGGCCAGAGGAGGGACACGGTGACCTCTTAATGTCCCCCTGGGGACCCAGAGGCATCCCTGCCCAGCCTTCCCACCCTCAGCTCTCAGAAAAAGCCAAGCTTCTCTCTGCCTCCTCACGGCACTGCTCAAGCCCAGGTAAGAGTGCAGACCACAGAAGGTACTGGACCTCACGGAGACGAAGGGGCCCCTAGCCTCATAGTTTGGCTTCCTGTGGAGATGTGCCTGCGTGGACCACACATGAAATAAACACTTGCAACCCAGGCCGTTCAGGTGTTCATTTGCTTGTTTGATCATCCATATGCCAAGTGTCCTAGGCCTGACCCCCTCCAGCCAGCTCTGTTGTCTAGGATGGGTCAATGAGGGCGGGTCTGACAGTACTGAGTTTGAACCCAGCCTCTGGCTCCTGGTGAAAACCACCTAGGGCTTTGCCCCTTGAGCCTGGGACTTCCCCTGGCTGGTTAGAGTGCCAAGAGCAGGGTCAATTAGGGGTAATTGAGGTAACCACATCAGTGAGTGAGTCTCTTACCATCCGTTTCTCCTGCTGCTTCTCCAGTCAAAGCACTTATCACATTGTGTGGGCTTTGGCTCTTGTCTCTTCCGGGACACACACACACACACACACACACATACACACACACACTCACACGCACTCACAGCAGACAGGCCACTGTGGGTCTCGGTGCCTGGGTGTGCAGTAAGGGTCTGCTGTGTGAGTGCAGGGAGAGTGAAATCAGGACCAGCCTCTGGAAGGAACTGAGGGTTGCTCTGAAGGTCCTGGCTGGTCTTTGGCTGAGAACCTACAGCTCTGTGGTTCGGGTCAACACACAAAGGGTTAATGCTGACTCCTCTGACCCTCTTCATCCCAAGGACCGAGGTATTCTGAGCTGAGGTGTCCTCACATACAGGAAGCTTCCACAGTCTTCCAGGCTGACCCACAGGTGGAGGGTGGGGAAGGCGGGAGTCCGGGCAGGAGCTAAGGCCACAGGTAACTAAAAAGAGGGAGGGCCAGGCTTCTCCCAGGCTTCTCTCCACCTGGCTTCCCATGACGGCAGAGACAGCTCCCTGCTCCAGGGAGAAGCCTTTCCATACGTATGTATCTGGGAAGTGCTTCGAAGTGTCTAGCCATGAGAGGACCTGCAAGCCCATCCCAGACATTAAGACCTGAGAGGCAGGAAGGTGCCTCCTGGGACCCCCAGTTCCAGCTGTCCTCTGATCCATAACCGGCAACGGGAATCCAGAGCTCCAAGGATCCTCCTAGGAGCACTTTGTCCTCTTTTCTGCAAGCAGCTTCCAACAAGGAGGGGAGAGGAAGGTTCTCCTCCCCCCCAGCAGGCACACAGCCCTCTACGGGGAGCGAGCAGCCCTCCCCAGACCACGCAGCCCGCCAAACGCCCCCCTGCCCACGGGTTTGAGTAGGGAACAGCCCAGCGGTTCCAAACAAAGCAGTGGGGATTTGGGTTAGACTTGAGGAAGGACTTCCCAAACGGGCAGACCCACCCCAAGATTGTATCACCGAGGGGGAAGGCAGGACGCCGTTGTCTAGAGATGCTGGCGAACGCCTAAGCAGCTCTCAGGGGGCAGGATGCCCACACCCGCCGCCCTCCGTCCGCGTGAAGTCGGTCCAGAGAAGCGCGCTCCCATTCACGGCGAGCTACCTGGACACGCATCTTTGTTCCTCATTACTGTGACGATGAAAGATGGGATTCTGGGCGCCTGGGTGGCTCAGTGGGTTAAAGCCTCTGCCTTCGGCTCAGGTCATGATCTCTCGGTCCTGGGATCGAGTCCTGCATCGGGCTCTCTGCTCAGCGGGGAGCCTGCTTCCTCCTCTCTCTGCCTGCCTCTGCCTACTTGTGATCTCTCTTTCTGTCAAATGAATAAATAAAATCTTTAAAAAAAAAGAAATTATAATGTTAAAAAAAGAAAGAAAGAAAGATGGGATTCTGTCTAGATGCCCCTCGTGAGAGAGCTTAGCCAAGCCAGACTGCGCGCGCGGGGGTCCTCCGGAGCCCGCTAACGTGGGGTGGCTCTGCGCATGCGCAAGGGAACGCAGCCGGACAAACTGCGGGACGCGCTGTTCCATCTCTCCTTGTTAGTGAAGTCCCATCTGTGTCGGGAGGGGAGAAAATAGGTCCAATGTTTCTAAAGGTCAGGGTGGAAGCACCCCAACATGAACCCCAGTGCCCCGATGAGGTTGGGCTTCGGGAGCAGCTCTTCCAGTCTACAGACTCCGGCGTTGCTCACATTTTAGAACGAACATGGAGCACTTTTGTGATTTCTTAGATGAGAGAGTCTTTTTAAAATAAGCTTATGTTAGTGGGGAGAGGGGAGGAGGCAGGGCAGGGAAGAGGGTCTTGGCTGCCCTCAGGCAGTGAGTAGAGGCGGCAGTTTCTGGAGACACCCTTCCCACCCCAGGGAGCGGCCTGCCCCTCCCGTCCCAGTCTGAGCTCCACAGACGACTCACAGATCCTCTGCTCCAGTCCAGGCAGAGGGTTTATTTATTTATTTATTTATTAAAAATATTTTATTTATTTATTTGACGGAGTGAGAGAGATCACAAGCAGGCAGAGAGGCAGGCAGAGAGAGAGGAGGAAGCCGGCTCCCTGCTGAGCAGAGAGCCAGATGCGGGCCTCAATCCCGGGACCCTGAGATCATGACCTGAGCCGAAGGCAGAAGCATTAACCCACTGAGCCACCCAGGCGCCCAGGCAGAGGGTTTAGAGCCAGAAGGAGGCTGATCTTTGCCCCACGGACTCCCGCACAGCGGGGGAGGCCAGGCCTCAGGGGTCCCTGTACAAGGCAACAAGCCCCACCCACCGCGGTGACCCACGGGGTCTGCCCAGGGAGACAGGACACCTGCGTCTCAGGGCAGTGGTGAGGGGTGGGAGATAGGAGGCTTTGTAGAGTAAAGAAGACCTGGAGAGGACTCTAGCTGGGTAGGGTGCATAGACACACACACACACACGCACGCACACACACACACACACAGTCACTCAAACCTACAGCCTCTCAGCTCAGCAAACTGGGGCCCACTCATGCTGACACCATCCCATAGTGTATGCCTAGCCCCACCCTCAAAGTTGCCGTGTCTCCTCAAGGCCTGCTCAGAGGGTGCTGGGCATGCGTGGGGGGCGGGAGTGGGAGGTCAAATAGGGGAGAAGGGGGGGGAAGAAGCCCCCTCCGTGAAGCAGCTCCCTGCAGATCAGGCCATCCCTCAGGGCTCCGCTCCTTCCATTCCCTTCCACATCTGTGAGGGCAGGGCCTCCTTCTCTGTCCCTTCTTCCCTCACACATCCCCCACCCCCACCCCAAGGCCCTGCACGGGACCTTTGGGGACAGAGAGAAAGCAGAGAGACCCCGCCGCTGAGCTCGGGGCACAAAGGTCCCTCACCCAACACCATCCTTAACCGTCCAAATGTCCCTGAAGGACACTTCCCTGGCACACCTGTGGATGGAAAGTCTAACTGATACAAGGGAAGCGTTGAGAGGCCTCGCCTGAGCTCCAGCCGCAGGACTGCAGCGAAGGGCGGACTACGGTAAGGCCAGCCTGGGTGCCCAGCTCAGACTCTGTCCCCTGAGGGGGACCTGCTTTTGCGTTGTCCCCTGTGGCACCGAGGGAGACCAGAACAAGCCCGAGTACCAGCTTCCCACACACGGGCACTGAGGTTACCCCTGCTCCACAGGCTCGTTCTTGTCTTTCGAGTCTTTGTCAGGATTCCTCCCCCTTCCGTTGAGACCTGGGGCCAACCTGAAGGCCTCACTAGGCCTCGGCATCCTCTGTGTAAAATGGGGGCTGGCAAGACTAATAACTGGGAACAAACGAGGTGATGGGAGTGAAAATATTCAGTAGTAGTGGCTGCATCTCTTTTCTGAAGGCGGCCCCTGTTGGGGGGGCAGGAAGAAGGTTGGGGTGAAGGTAAGCACCTGCCAGGTGCCAGGGCCCACAGGGGAGGGACCAAGTACAGTTGTCGGGCAGCACCCAGAGGCCTGAGTGGGAACTGCATGCTTTCCCCAAACTGGCTCCGTCCCTGGAGAGGAGCTCAGGGGAGCTGGAGGAGACCAGCCCCAGTGGCCCCGTCCCAACCCGGGCAGGCAGCCACCCCGCCCTCTGCAGGACTCTGGGGGTGGGGTGGGCAGAGGGCCTGCAGACAGAGGACACAGAGAGAGGTGGAGAGTGAGCTTTCCACCCGCAGGGAGCTCCCCAGCTCGAGGGACAAAGGCTTCGGGACCTGGGCTGCTGCCGTCAGGGACCCCAGGGCAGGAGGGATGGGGAGATGGGGCTAGGAGGGAGCTAGGTCCCGGCTGAGCGGTGGAGGGAAGAACGGCTGGGGTCAAGGGCAAGAGTGGGCGACAGTGTCCACAGAGGAGGCAGTTTGAGCTGGAGACAGGATGGCTGTTCAAAGGGACAGTGGGACCGAGATGCTGGGGCTGGGGGTGGGGGTGGGGGGAACCATTTTGGCCAGCCCCCTGCCCAGCCCCCTAAAGGGGATGACTTATTGTTGGCAGTAGCTTTTTTTTTCCTGTGAAAATCCACCTGAAGCCGAGTTCCCTGGGTCCTTCCTCTTTCCCTTTCTTTCCCCCACTCCAAGTTAGGCTTCCCCAGGTCTAGCCTTTCTTGGGAAGTTCCTCCTAGAGCCTGACCTCAGATGTCCCCCTCCCTCCTGCCCGGGCTGGGGGGAGGGAAACCACTGCTTTAGTCACGCCAGATAATCACCTCTGGTCACTCACTGTCTGGCCTCTTCCTCCGAGTAACTCCAAGTATCTCTTAGACATTATCTCACCATGCAGGCTAGCGGGGGGAGGGGAAGAAGTGGGGAGGCAGCATTTAAGAAGGGAGAAACTGAGGCCAGAAGGGGCCATCATACCCACCTACCCTGCTCCCCACAGAGGCTGGAGAGGTGACGCTTTGTTATGATCAGAGGAGAGATAGAGGCCAGATGTCAGGAAGAACTTCCAGGAGGAGAGCTGTGAAAATGAGAATTTGAAAGCGGCCTTTGGAAGACTCACCAGAGCCCAGGGAGTGCCAGACTCCGTGGGAAGGGCTTTGCAGGAATCATCTCCTCCATTCTCCCAATGAGGGAGACACTGTATTTCTTATTTTTGTGCCAAAGATGGGGAAACTGAGGCCTGCTCTGAGCAGAGTGAGTGCCCTTTTCCCAGACCAATTAGAAAGCACGTGGAGATGCTAGGAGTCAGGCCCTCCTGCAGGTTTCCATTGTTTACTGGTACAAATCACCCGGAGCTGGACTGTGCCCTTCTCCCCATCATCCCGAAAAGATCCAGGCCTGAGCTGACCCCCTGCTGGCCTTTCTCTCCCCAGCATTTTCTTTCTTTTTTTTTTTTATTTTATTATTTTATTTTTTATTTATTCATTTGACACAGAGAGAGAGATTACAAGTAGGCAGAGAGGCAGGCAGAGAGAGAGGAGAGAGGAGGAAGCAGGCTCCCTGCCGAGCAGAGAGCCCGATGCGGGCCTCGATCCCAGGACCCTGGGATGATGACCTGAGCCGAAGGCAGCGGCTTTAACCCACTGAGCCACCCAGGCGCCCTCTCCCCAGCATTTTCATATGACCCGAGAATTACGCGTGGAAGAGGGAAATGAGCCAGAAGAGGACCAATTATATTCATTTTGTGTATATAGGAGCCTCCTAGGAGCCTCTACTGTTTTCAGTGCTTACTCTTGAGCATCCTCCTTCCCTCTCCTGTCTGCTGCCCGCCCCCTCCCCTGTACTCCCAGAGCCACACCAGCACGCTAGCCCTTTGAAACCCGGAGCAGGGGATTCTATCCCTAACTCTGCCCCACTGCAGTCTGGCACGGGTAACGTCATGCACTCCTATGACCTGGGAAGTTCTTCCTGGCATCTGACCCAAATCCTTTCTCTACCAGCTTGGCAAAGGCTCTATTCAGGGGAGAGAGGCAACCACGGGTCCCTGCCTTCAGCTGGAGGATCGACGCACGGTTCGAAGCCTTTCTTGGACACAGGACTTCATGGGGCCCTGGAGGTCACATGGCCACCTGGCCTGTCGCTGGCAAGATGGGCAGGCAGGGGCCCCACGCCCAGCCAGTCCTGGACCCACCTGTCTCTCAGCTGCGGCCCTCATCAGAATAGCAAACAGAGAGGCAGTAAGAGACTGCCTTATCTGATGGGAGCCCCACTCAGGCCCCCTCCCCCGGAAAAGCCTCATTACCAGGGCCCCAGCCCCTGGCTGGGCCCTGCCTGTTTACTCTGTCATAAGAACAACACGACTCAGCAAGACTTCAAAGGGAGTCTCCTGATGGTTCGTGTGCACAGGAGGGAGGGAGGGCGGGAGGGAGAGGGAAGAAGGGAGAGTGGGCAGAGAGAGAACACAGAAGGCCAAGGGGATGTGCTGGGGTGGGGTGGGGGGCTCAGGGCCTGGGGGCCTGCTCTGGGCGGAGTGAGTACCCTCCATAGGCAGGAATGGAGCCCTGAGGCAGCACTGCCTCTGCTCTCAGGGAGCCCCCAGTTTATGGGGGAGATACAACACTGCCATGGGAACTCCTAGTCTGAGGAAGGAAGCAACTCTCTCTTCTTACACACACACACACACACACACACACACACCCCAGGCCGTGGAGACTTGCATGTGGAGACTGGCGGTCCTGTAGACTTGGGCTGCAGACCTGGGCGTCAGGTGGAGGAAGGCCGCCCAGCCATCCTGACCTGAAGCCGCCATCTTGGCCTGAAGCTGCCATCTTGACCTAAAGCCACAGCAAAGCCAGAAGACTCCCTGCCTGACTGGCCATCTGGACTGCCGCCCGGGTCTGACCAATGCTGCCGTGCCCACACCCTCTGCATCCCCCATCCGCCCTTCTACCCACTGTGGGTCCCCTGGGAAGTCTACCCTTGAATCCTCTTGCTACAATTCTGGCTTTCCAGCCAGCAGAGGGAAGCGCACTAGGGCCTTCTCCTCTCCCCGTCGCATGGCATTCGTGATGGCCCACCGGGATCCTCCGGGCCGGAGGCGGGGCACCCTGGCTGGCAGACACAGTCTCCTCTGTCTCCCCGGGGGCCTCCAGGGGTGGCCATCCCACCCCTCACACCTTCAGGGGCTTCTCCCCACCTGCCCTCTCCTTCCCCAGCCTCATTAAGGAAGGCGGTTAACCTCAAACACAGGCCAATGAGTCCTGCAGCCCATCACATGGGAGGCGCCCAGAGGGTAAACTGAAGAGGACATGCTCGGGCCTCGGAATTATCCCGTTCTCATCGCTCGGGGCCTGGCTCCCTTTCCTCCCGGGTTCAGGAAAGGCAGGAGGCGAAAATGAGAGGCTCGGCTGGGGCAGAGCATGGGATCCCTGGCATTCAGGAGCACGCGCTCCCGGGGAAGATTCCCAGCATGAATGTGTCCGCCCTGCACCAGGGCCTTTGGGAACAGTGACATCCCATGGAGCAGTGTCCTTCCCAACAGCAGACTCGGGACACAAGCAGCGTCCCTCTGCAGAGGAGCTCGGACAAGGCCAAGGGGAAGAGGCCAGTGAAGATGCTGCAGTGGGACCCAGGGGAAGAGGGTTTGCGCCAAGGCTAGCAGGGTACCGAAACCGGGCGGATACATCTGTTCGCGGACGGCCATGGATGCTTCATCGGGGGTCCTTCCCGTGAGTGGTATGCAAGGATGTTAGGCTCAGGTACAGTTAATAGTTCACTCTTTTAATATGTGTGAGGACACCGAACTGGTGCGCCAAGCCACAATTTCCCAGATGCCATTGCTCAGACGTGTTTGTTTACTTATTCTATTTAACAAACACATCGCCCTTCACATGCATCAGGCCCACTTCTAGCTGCTTTACAGCTACGAATGCCATCCTCCCAATAGCCTGATGAGGGGAGTACTATTGTTACACCCCCTTCGCAGATGAGGAAACAGAAGCACAGAGAAGTCAAGGGACTTGGCCCAGTCACATAGCCAGTAAGCAGTGAAGGATCGAGGTTTGAAAAGTGGGTTGATGTGGGGCGCCTAGGTGGCTCAGTCGGTTCAGCATCCAAATCTTTTTTTTTTTAAGATTTTATTTATTTATTTGACAGAGAGAGGAAAAGAGAGGGATCACAAGTAGGCAGAGAAGCAAACAGACAGAGAGGGAGGAGCAAGCTCCCTGTTGAGAAGGGAGCCCAATGCGGGGCTCAATCCCAGGACTCTGGGATCATGACCTGAGCCGAAGGCAGATGCTTAACTGACTGAGTCACCCAGGCGCCCCTCAGGATCTGAGTCTTGATCTCAGCTCAGGTCTTGGATCTCAGGGTCTGATTTCAAGCCCTGGGTCAGGCTCCATGCTGGGTGTGGAGTCTACTTAAAAAAAAAAAAAAGCGCGTTGATATCATTTTTGTCAACTTTAAATTTAAAGATCCTATACAGCAGAAACTAATGGCGATGTTCCCACAGCTAAAGCATGGGAAGCTCTGAATTCAAGGGACATAATTGGAATTTTATATCCAATTATTTATCTGCTTTGTTTGTGAAAATTAACTTAAAAATGAAAAAATGTTGGCATTCACATCTCCAGCCGTAATCCAGTCCTTCACCCATTTCTCTTGCTTTCCTCGGCCCAATCCTGGCTGATGAGAAAAGATTCAGGCTACAGACCCATCCTCACTGGGCCTCATGCTAGAGTTCAGCCCTACATTGTGTCTCACGGCCCCTCCCCTGCCTGCCACTAACCCCAGCCCCAATTCCTGCCCCGACTTTTGTCCTCACAGCCCAAGGCACAGGATCCTGGCATTAGGTCATCCTCTAGCTATTTATGAATTCAAATGATTATTGAATGCCTACTACATGTCAGGCAAAGTGCTCGGTGCTAGAAAAAGAATAAAGGGAAGAAGAGAGTGGGGAGGGGAAGAAAGAAACAAGTTGCTCTTCTGTTAATTCCCACTGGGAGACAGCCCCTTGTCCTAGAGCTGAGGTCCCATCCTGCCCCCTCAGCCTACTGCCCCCTGCCACCATCATGTGCCCGGGCACCTGGGTGGCTCAGTCATTGAGTGTCTGCCTTCAGCTCAGGTCATGATCTCAGGGTCCTGGGATCGAGCCCTCATGGGCCTCCCTGCTCAGCCGGAAGCCTGCTTCTCACTCTCCCACTCCCCATGCTTGTGTTCCCTCTCCCGCTGTGTCTCTCTCTGTCAAATAAATAAATAAAAGCTTTTAAAAAAAAAAAAGGGCCATGTGCCTCTCAGGCCTTGGGACACCCCTCCAGTCGGGTCACTCCAGGGACCATCTTGTGCTCTGGGGGCTCCATCTGCCCCTTGTCCACAGCCCCACTCCTGGCTCCAGCTGAGGGTGGCGGGGTGGGCTCCTGAGAGGTGAGACGGGGCAGAGCCAGAGCCCCAGCGCTCGGGGAGAAGGCCCCGGCCTCTGGAGGAGTGAGCCGGGATTAGGGGACACAGTGTGTCGGCGGCCTGGAAGCCTCTGCAGACACTTATCTCCCCACCTGGGCGGTGGCTGCTGTCTCCACCTTTCTGTCTTGGCGGGCCTCTCCTGCCAGCAGGCCTGCCCTCCACCTCTCGCCCAGGGGTGGGTTTCAGTGCCCTCCCGGCCTCCCCCATCATTCCCTAGCCTGCTCCTCCCTCCGCCTCAGCCCTCCTGGCCACAGCCCGCCCATCTCCTCCTCACCCAGCACCCGAAGACCCTCTGTACCCCGACAGCCCGGACAAGGAGGCATCCCCTTCGTGCCTCTTCTGCGACCTGAGCCACATCTAGTCATTAGGAAGGCTACTTCGGGTCACTCCAGGCTTTTCCATTCTGCCCCCTGCCCCCACCTGACTTGAATGTACAGGCTTTGAGCAGCCAGCAGGGCACACGGGAGCCTCTGCTGCGGCAGCTCACAGACTCAGTTCCTCACTCCAGGCGGCGTCTCTCATTCCTCAAAGAGAGGATGATGGGGGTGCGGGTGGAGGAAGGTGGTCAGAAAGGGAGGGGACCACCCAGAAGCCACCAGCACTAACTGCGCAATGCAAAGTGCCTTGCTCTGCTCTCTGCCCAGAGCGCCTCAGGCTCCTTCACTCACCTGACCCTCACAGCAAGCCTGGGCGCTATGGCTGTTCACTTTGTGCAGATGAGAAAAATGAGGCACAGAGAGGTTAAGTGACTTGCCCGAGGTCATACAGCAAGGATGTTCAGGCAAGGTTTTGACCCAGGCAGTCTGGCTCTCTGCTCTTGCTGTGTGATTTCCTGTTTAAAAACAGGAAAATCTACACCTACAAAATCAAGCTGAGGCTCCTCAGTGAGGCATTTAAAGCCCTTCCCAAGCTCTGAGCTCCTTCTGTAACATTCCCTCCGCCTCAGAGCCTGATAGACACAAGCCTGGCTCTGCTAGTCACCTAGCTGTGTGACCTTGGGTGAGTCACTGTCTTCCTGGGCCTCAGCTCCTCATCCGCTGAAGTGGGGCATAAGGACACCTAGCCTCTGGCGGATTCGAGGAGGTCCCCTGGGTGACGTGCCTGCCGGGTGCCAGGTTCCAGAGGTAGCTCGCTACAGAGCAGGAAGGGGGAAGACCGAGGGTCCCGAGGTGGCCAGTGGAGGTGTCTAGGTTGTTAGGGGAGGGCCTGGAGGGGAGGCCGGGGACCAGGGTGGGGAGGAGGCTGTCGCCCAGAGAAAAATATGCTCTCGAGTGGCCTGGCCAGCCACCAGCAGGGGGCCGCGTTGGCACTGGGCTCTGGGGAAGATGGCACCAGATCAAAGGGCTCCCACTCGCGTCTCCCACGCACCTGGAGGGACAGCCCTGTCTGGGGCCAGCCTGGGCCCCGTACCTCCTGCCAGCCCCCAGCAAGCCCCAGGGCTGCAATACGCTGGCTGGGGCTGCCAGGCACGGCCCCTGGAGAGAGGGTGCTGTTTCCCCGGAAGGGAGCCTGAGTGCCCGGGCTGCAGGGGAGAGGGGGAGGGCAGCACTTGAGAGACTATGGCCTTGTTGGGGTTGGGAGGGGTCTGGACTCAGGCCCGAGGTGAGCCCAACCACTCCCCCTGGTCTGAGGCAGACACACAGCGCGCCCACAAGGGACCTGAGGCTTTCCTGGCTCTAAGGACCAAACCGACTGATTTCCTGAATGTGGTAAATAATAAGGCAGAGTGGGAAAGAGGGGCCCCTGACCCCAGCTCCTGGCACTCTTTCTGAACAGCCGGTGCCTTCCTCCTCAGCTTCCTCACCCACAAAGTGGGGGAAACAAGCCCACTCCCACCTGTGTCTCAGGATCCCCGGGCTCCGAATGAGATCAGGTGTGTGAATGTGTAAACTGTAAAGTGCTCACGAACTCATCTGGCGAAGGGCCAGCCCACTCCCAGCCCTCCAAAACCTTGACCTTCTAGAAAGGAAGGAATAGGCCCATCTACCGTTAAGATTTACTTCTAGATCCTTCTATCCTTGGTCGCAGCCACCACTTCCCTCTTCCTTGAAGCTGGAAACAATCAGATGGGGATATGTATTCCCCACCCCTTCTCCTTCAGGTGATGGGGAAAAACCAGCCTCAGGTCTCGGGACCCCCTGAGTGCCCCCCATCGGATTCCCAAGACAAGGCCCTGGGGCAGAGAGCAGGGCACAGGAAGGCAGAGCGGGTTCACAGTGCTGGAACCATCCAGGAGGGAGTGGCCTGGAGCCTGCTTCCACCCACTCACCCACTCATCTCTGGGGTTCTCTGAGCCTCGTTTCTGAGGCTGCAGCCAAGCAGGCTACCTGGGAATGGGTGGGTCCCCGATACCCCCAGGGGCTCCATTCTCCAGAGCTCCCCACAGCAGCCTCCCCACCCCACCTGCCCCCACAGAGATGACCTGGTGACTCTTTCCACTATCACCACCCTGTTGCGCTCCTCCCCCAGCTGAGGACTGGGAAGGTGTTCTGGAGACAGGCTAGGATCTCTCAGATCTGGGGAGGGCAGGAGGGAGTGGGAACCGGGGGGCAGCGAGCCAGAAGTTGAGATGGTAGGGGTCCTGGGCTGAGGGGCCTCCCACACCGCCCTCCGGGGCTGTTTCCTCCTGGAAAGCTGAATGAGGTCTCCACGGTGGGGCAGGCAGGGAGCCCCCCCCTGCCCCACAGCCCTCTGGGATGCGGAAGAGACAGTCTCCCCGGAATATTAATGGGAGATTGAGGCAGAAGGAAGAAGACACGATGAAGGAGGGGCAGTCGGAGAGCTCGGAGCCAGGGTCCTGGTGAGGCCCCTGATGGTCAAAATATGCCCACGGCTGGAGTATGCAGAGTTCCAGAGTGAAACGGGGTTCTCTGCGTCCCCATGGCCTTCAGGAAGCCACCCAGAGCCTCACAGCCCAATTTCATCTGTCTCCCTGTCCCCTCCAGCTCTGGTGTCCTCCCTTCCTTCTCACTTTCCTTTCTTCCTTTTTTCCTTTCATTCATCCAAAGAACTGAGCGGCTACTCTGAGCCCAGGCCTTGGGAAGTGCTGTGCGTTTCCAGGCTCTGGCTGGCTGTTCATCGTGGGGCCAGCTCTCTGGGTACCAGCGTGCCTTGTCTTCCATCAAACCGAGGGGTCCCCAGGCCAGGGCTGATGTTCTTCCCTCACATGGGGGCTCCGCAGAGCACGGGTTGCCTGCCTTGGCCATGTGCTCTTCTGCCCCCGTGCCCAAGGCCCCCCGCCCCAGGGCACGGTGACAGGAAGACCTGTCCCTCCCTGCCGCAGAGGTGTGCCCAGACAAGTCTGTCTGGGGTGAGCACGCCAACCTTAGCCCAAACCCCCGATTTCTAAAGGCAAAAAGAAAAAAACAAAAAACAGAAAACCCTCCCTCACTCTTCCAGTCTTCTCCCCAGCCAAGAACCTCAGACCAGAGGCCCTGCCAAGTTGGTAGAGCTGGGAGAACAGGCCAGGGTTCTTGGGGTAGGGGAGAGGGTAGCCAGATGCTGGAGCCAGGAGGAGAGGCCTTCACAAGTGAGGAGCAGAGACCCAGAGAGGCAAGGGCCGGGGAGGCCGAGGCGCCTCCCTGACCTCACATGGTCCCATGATCGATCACACACGCTCAGGACCCAGACGCTGACACAGAACAATCTCTCTCATTCCCGTCCCCACACTGGGCCTTGGGATGGTGGGGAAGAGGGAGGCCAGGAGGCCACTTTGCTCCTCCTCTCCTCTGCACCCTGGCCTCAGAGATAGGGGCTGCCGCGCCCGTCCTTCCTGAACCAGCCACCCCAACCTGGGCTCTGAGGACCCCTTCCTGCCAGCCAGGGGAGAAAAGAGTGTCCCCAGGATGCCTCTGGAAGTGGGCAGTGGTCCTGGCACTTGGTCTTCAAAGGGTGGCTGGGCAGGAAGGGGAGAAAGAAGGAGGAAAGCTGGCGGGGGGGGGAGGCGGCCCGGTGCGCTAATCCCAAAGATGGGGAGAGAACCGGACGCACGTGCACACGGGCCCAGACTCGCGCAGCGCTTTGCTCACATCTGTGAATGCCCGTGTGCCTGTATACGTGCTCACCATCCAAGAGCTGTGGCAGTGCACATGCACGCTCACAAACACGTGCGCGCGCACACACACACACACGGGACTCGGCGGCTGACCCAGTCCCTCTCCCTCATTCCCATCCGGAGACAGGCTCCCCTGACAGCATATGCTCACTCACACAAGCACACCCACTCGCACACCGGCCTACAAAGTCACATGTGCACCGAGCGCGCACACACCCCCCGTCACTCACACATCCACACATAATCACTCGCTCCCTCACCATCGTGCACACACACACACACACAAACACACACACACTCACACATCCTTGGGCTGCCAGACCAAGCCCCCTCTGCCCAAGGTCTGGCCATCTCTGAGGGGGTGCTCCCCCAGTCCACCGAGTTCCTGATCCCACCCCCCGCCTCAAGCCCGCTCCTGGGATGGTCTTTCCTGACACCTGTCCGGAAAGGCCCAATATTAGGGTTCCTGTATAGCCCCACAACTCCTGAGCTCCCATCTACCCAGGGGGCACCCATCTTGGCCTAGAGCCTAGAACGGACCAGAACCACCCAGGCGTCCTGCCTGTCCCCCATGGTCTGGAGCCCCGGCTCCCACGGGGCCCTGAGTCCCCAGCCCTGCCAGCTTGTCCTTGCCTTCTCGGAGGGGTCCTGGCTGGATACCCTGGGGCAAGTCTGAGCCCCGGACTCCTCATGGATAATAAGGATGTGGTCATCTCATTCCCCACCCATGGTGGAGGTCAGGAGGCTCCCAGTGACCAGGGAAGGGCACTGTTAGCTGGCAAACATCGTGCGCAACCTAGAGGTTAGACACACCCCTCTCATTATCACCCCCTCACGGCGTCCTTGGGACATAGGCCAGGGAGGCCGGGGCCAGTCCAGAGCTGCAGCATCAAGGGAGGGTTCAAATCCGGCTCCCTCTGCCCCAGGGGGTCTATCCACAACCAGAGCTCTCACAGCGCAAGGCTTACCCCTCAAGGCCAGTCTCTCCAAGGGGGCCTAAATCGGGGACACCAGGTGCCCTGGGTGTGAGACACAAGGGGGTGGGAGCCTCTTCCCTGGTTGGGGGATGGGGAAGCCCTATGCCTGATAGAACCAGGGATGCCTGGGCCCCAGCAGGGCTCAAGGTCAAGTCCAAGCCCTAATGGTGGGGGTTTGTAGGGTTCTTCATCCCCGATTTCCCCGGCCTCAGAGAGGCTCCTGGCGAGACACTGAATCTTCTCCCAGGAAAGAGAATGGACAAGGCATCACCTGTCATAGGGACAGGAAAGTGGCCACTGAGAGGGAGGTCAGCCTGGCCAGAAAAACCAGAGCTGGGAAGGCCCTAAAGGAAGTCCAGGGGGGAGTGGGAGGCCCCGGGGCCTGCGCTGAGAGCCCAGAGGGCTCCGACAGGGAGGAGGCCGACAGCCCACAGGCCTGTCCTGGGGCGAGTCTCAATCCCAGGAGGCACAGCCGAGGGCAGCCTTCAACGTGGGAACGGGGAGCAGATCACTTCAAAAGGAAAGAGGAAAAGGAGAGACACAGGCAGGGGTGCAGAGATGGACAAAAGCCACAGCGAGGAAGACAGAAAAGCCAAGTGGACAGTCAGACAGAGAGAAAGAGACTGCGACCGACGGAAGGGGAGGGAGGGCAGAACTGCAGCCTGGGGAGCCCCGGGGACCAGTCTAGAGCCCAAGAGCCAGAGAAGCAGGAGCAGAGGGAAAGAGAAAGAGGGAGAAGGGGAGAGGGTGGAGAGGGAAAGTCTACCGGAGAGCCAGAGCCAGATCAGAGCAGGGAAGGGAGTGAGCGAGAGGCTCTAATTATGGATGGCGGTGGAAGCACAGGGCAGCCTGTTTGAAGTCTGTGGTGAGAAGCATCAAAGAGAGAGGAGGGAGGCCAACGGGACAAGGGGAGACACAGGAGGGGCCGCCCTCTGCTCAGGCCCACCTGGACCTCCCGTCTCCACCCTCCCTTGCCCAGCCCCCAGCCCTCCCCCCAGCTGCTCGACTGGCCAGGGGTCTGAGCCACCTGGTCCCCGGCCCTCCCAGCATCCCCTCCCCGCATCCCCAGGGCATGGCTGGCTTCTGGCCCCAGGGACTGGCCAGTTTGGCTTCCCTCATGGTTCCTGCAGCTATCATCTCCCTGTCCCTCTCCCAGGAAATAGGCCCCAGCATTCCCCCAGACCCACTTTTGGGGTCCAGAGATGGGCTCCGAACCACCCAGCTTCCATCCAGCACCAGTCTGCATGGTCTGCCTTTCCTCTGGTTCAGAAAATCTCCTCAAGACTCCCAAGTCCCACCCAGGCAGGGGATTCCAGCCCCTCTCAGCTGCACTGGGCGGGGGTGGGGGGGGTTAGTCTCCAGATCGCCTCTGACCATCCCCTGTCTCAGGCCAGCAAGTCAGCTGTGCTGGAAACACCAAGGAGACCTTCTCGAAAGAATGTGTCTTTCCGCCCTTCCTCGGCTGCCTGCTCCGGAGTTCTACCTCCAGTAGGCGAGAAAGTCCTTCTGGAGCCTTCCCCTATGTCTCTCTGATGTGTCCTTCAAGCTGGTGCTCCTTGGACCCGTCCCCGCAGCTGGACCTGAGACTCTGGAGGGGGAGGGGGTCTCAGAAATGAGAGGCTGCATGAGGCAGAAAAGCCAGGCCAACTTGAAGAGGAACCTTGATTTTACGACCTCCTAGACAGGTAATTCTGGGGACATTCTTCCGCCTTTCTGAGCCCGGTTCCTCATCTGTGAAATGGAGGGGAATTCTCCCTACCTTGAAAGGAAATTGTGCGACTGTCTGTAAGGTGCCTGGCATCCAGCAGGCAATCTGCCTGAGGCTCCTTTCCTTGTCACGGAAGGCGGGGCTATCCAGAGTCCCCCTCTCCCCCAGGGGAGTTTCCCCCAAGAGAAGGGCCAAAGAGAGTCCTTTCGAACCCCAGAAAAGGCCTGGTACCTGGGATGGGACAGAGAAATGATTTCACAACCCACCCACCCATCCCCCTGCCAAGCACAAGCACCCTGTCCCTGGCATCTGAGCTCTGTGCCTTTTTTTTTTTTTTTAAGATTTTATTCATTTATTTGAAAGAGAGAGCACAAGTAGAGGGAGAGGGAGAAGCAGGCTCCCCACTGAGCAGGGAGCCCAATGCAGGCCTCCATCCCAGGACCCTGAGATCATGACCTGAGCCGAAGGCAGAGGCTTAACCCATTGAGCCCCCAGGCGCCCCTGAGCTCTGT
This sequence comes from Ailurus styani, assembly GCA_002007465.1. NCBI lineage: Eukaryota > Metazoa > Chordata > Mammalia > Carnivora > Ailuridae > Ailurus > Ailurus styani. The sequence goes on from LNAC01000091.1 coordinate 2,588,860, forward strand.
GTCTTGCTACAGTTTCCGGCAGCCTCCTCTCATTCTGGGGAAGAGCTCCGAGAGCTTTCACCAGTGTCCCCCTTCTGTTATCAGGGCAGCCTTGCTGCTGTTAATTTCCTGACCCCATCACACCGCCTGGCAGATGCCAGGCCAACCTCAAGATTCAGAGACTCTCCATGCTGACCACTCTCAGGGAAACTTGAAAGAAACACCAGACCCTCAGAGAGTCCGGTCACCTTTCCCTGACTCTGGGGGAGGACGGGGCCTGCCAGAGAGACAGAGGTGGGAGAATCATGCCAGTGCCGTGGGCACCATGTATCCATCTGGGAGGCGAGGCCGTCCTCCCCAGCATGGGAGGAGGGAAGGTGTCGGCAGAGCCAGGGAAGTTTCAGAGCTGGGCTCCCAAGCTAGTCACATCCGCTTGTGTGACTGACAGGTCACAAATGCTCAGACCCTCAAACTTCATAGGTGAGAGCCAGTTGCCCAGTCCTACCCCGGAATATGACAAAAATCAGGTTGAAATCTTAGGTACATTAGCATTTGCTTAAAGGTGATTCCAAGAATGGATATCAACAATTCACCATTCATATTAAAACTTAGCATCAATGAAACTGGCTAATCATAGAAAATCATTGTTGAGGCCCTCTAGACACACTGTTGAGTTACAGAGTTGAATAGCTTTTTAATCTTCAATGATCCTTTCAAAAAGAGACTATAATAGTACCTACTTTTATGACTTTCATGAGGACTAAATGAAATGATGTGGGAAATATAAAGTGTTTAATGTAGTATTTGCACATGGTATGTCTAAATAAATGTTAGCTGTCAAAAAAAAAAAAATCAGGTTGAGACCAACCAGCATCTTCTAGATTTTTCTGTGACATGGTTTCTCTCCATCAGTCCAGATGATTGAGAGCTGACCAAAACCATGGAAAATTCATGCTAAAGGCACCTCCAGGCTCCAAGATTCGTGCCACAAATCTACTCACACACCCATCCACCCACTGTCCATGCATCTCCATCCTTCCTTCTTTCTGTCCATCCACCCTTCCATCCGTCCATCCTCCAGCCACCTTACAGTCTATCATTCAACCATTTACCCACGCACCCATTTACCTAACTACTCACCTACCCATCCTTCCAAACATCACCCACTTACCCAACCACACGTCCCACCTCCCCTCTTACCCATCTATCTGCTCACCCACAACCCCCCATGCCTCCTCCACCCCCTCATCTGCACAGTCATTCACCTTCTTCCATAAATTTTCCCATCCACTCAGCACTACATGTCCAACTCCATGTATTGATTATGATTTATTTTCAAGACACTGAGCCAGCTCCCAGCCTCCATGGCCTCTTCCAGCATTGAGAAATCGAGCTTCCTTCTTGGCAGCCTACTCCCACGGATGGGAAGGTGCCCGTGCCTCGCGGCCTCCGCCAAAGACAGAACGAAAGGAGACACCTGTAGCAGGAGGGGACTAAACCTACAGAAGCACATTTTCGTAGAAAACATTAATAGGGAGAGGTCTTTGGGACCAAGTAGATGCTGACCCAGTTGGCAGGGAGAGGAAGGGAGTTTCCACAAATAGCCACGGAAGCCCAGGAGGGATGGCAAGAACTGTCCGTGGAATGGAGCCCTATTGCTTAAGGATGCAGTGTGATTCAGGGAGGGCCCAGGTCATCTCCCCCCACTCCCGCTGGCCTGTTTCCATTCCCAGGTTTCTCAAGCAGGCTTCTTGAGGGTGGCAGGGACAAGGTACCGAGGAGGCAGAGGCCCGGCCACGCAAAGGCCGAAGGGGCTCTCCCGACACAGAGAAAGACGCCAGGGTCCATCCTGGCCTTGATGCTCACCAGATGTGGGAAATCCTTTAGTGTCTCAGAGCCTCGGTCTAAACATCTGTGAAATGGGAAAAGAAGCAATCCCTGCCTTATCTGTTGAGAAAAATCCAGTGAGAGTTAACGTGAAAGAACTTGGAGAATCAGGTTGGTTTTGCACAATACAAAGCAAAGGCTAGCCTCTAACCGTGCCCTCACTCTCCCCGATGGAGGAGAAGCTGCAGGACCCCTCCCGATCCACACTGAGCAACGGAGGCCTGAGGTCATTCCCAATGTCTCCTCCACTGAGCCCGTCCCTCTGGGCCCAACAAGCTGACACGGCAGGGATGCCCACCCCCTTCTCCCCGCTACTCTGAGGCTCAACCGGCCCCATCAGGCCCTCCCCCAGGAATGCAAAGGGAAAGGACTGGAAGGTCTGAGCCGAAGTCAGCAGTGGGGGCGGGGTGCAAGGGCCAGGAATGATACTCAAAGACACAACTGGTGCCACAAGGACCTGGTAGGCCCGTGCTCAGCTGATGGGGAAGCAGAAACCAAGGGGAGACCCAGTCCCGACCCGCAGTGGGAGGTGTGATTTCCAGGACCTTCTTCTCCACGGGCTGCGCCTCTGCTTCCGCCAGGGTTCTGGGGGAGGAGACACACACACACACACACACACACACACACACACACACACACACTCTCGGAGTTGGAGAGGTTGCGGTGAGGGCACCGCCCCTGGGCTCCGAGGTGCTGGTGCCAGCCGGGTGGGCTGGCACGAGGTGGGGAGAGGGCGGCGCGGGCAGCTAATCCCCCCAGCGTCTCCCAGACGCCCACAGAGACCAGGGTGAGCTCTTTGTCTGAGCGCAGAGACACAGAGGGGCGGCGGGCAGGCGGGCGGGCTCCGCTTTCTCTCCCCTGCCTCCCGCCCTGGGGCAGGTAGGAGCCTGCCGTCTGTGGGGACGGTCGGTCGGAGGGAGTGGGGTGAGAGGATTAGGGGAGAGACAGATGCTTACAACCCGTAGGGTTCCCTCCCTCAGGCCCAGAGGGCCTGCGGCTTTGGGGTGGGGGTCCCCGGAAGGACAACAGGGCATGACCCTCAGCGGGAGCAGGACTTGTTTGCAGTGGAAAGCCGGCTGGTGGCGGCTGGCCTGGCCTCGCTCACACACCCAGTCACACCCCGGATGACAGTCTACACACACACACACACACACACACACGCACGCACACACACACAGGCACACACAGCCAGAGGCCCACGCTGCCCCCACACGTGTGTCTCTGCAGTCACACACACAGAACAACGTCCCCACACAATCACACAGCCCCTCGTCTACCGCCGTACTCATCGGCCGCCCCCCAAAAACATCGTGAGTGGCCATCCCGGTCCCCCACAGGGGAGCAAGGCCACAGTCACCGTGGGGCATCTCAGCCCCGCACGCAACGGAAACCCAGCCACGGGCCCCACTACAGGCCAGAATCACAACCCGGCAGCCCAGTCACACAGTGCTCGGTGACGGCCCAGGGCCCCCCGGAGCACGGGTTGAACAGGCGTGTGCCCTCCACGCACTCAAACACGCCACGTGGCAGCCCCTCCACGTGCCCCTGTCTTCTTCTCTTGCACACATGAACCTGCTCCCCAGCCCTCCCACTCTCTCCAGACACCTCTGCCCAAACATGTCAGTCTCCTGAGAGGGAACAGAGAGGCCACCCCCCCTTCCTATTCCTTGAACTCTGTCCCCTGCCCACCCCTCCTAAGAGTAGGCCCCACACGCCCCGCCAAGGGCAAAGCCCTGGTAATAAAAAAGTTAGGCCTCCGCTGGGCCTGGGCTGGTCTACCCTCGGCCCGCCCTCCCATCCCGGACCTCCCACTCCTCACGCAGGAGCCCTCCAGCCTACAGAAACATGTTGTGAGTGCGGCCGCCAGGCCTCGGCTGCCCTGGCTGGCGTGGTCACTCTTCCCCCAGCCTCAGAGATGCGGCCCTTCTCCTCCCTGACCCCACTCCCTGCCCCGCAGCCCGTGAGCCCAGCGTTGGCAGGCTGAGCCCCACTGTGGCCAGTGCCTCCAAGGATGAAAGACCTCTGGCTCCTCCAGAAACCAGGGCTAAATATACCCCTCGCCAGCTTTCTTGTGCCTAACTGGAACCAGCTGGGCCAGACCCACCCTTCCGCCTGCAGGACAGGCCACGGACTGTCGGACGGTGGACAGGCCGGTCGTCAGTGGGAGCCGTGCCTGACTGAGCACTGGGAGCCTCAGCGTGGAGCCTGCAAGTAGATAAAGAAGAAAACCTTGTCTCTCGGGGCCCCTGTCTTTAAACCACATAGAAGAGGCAAGGATGCTCCCTGAAAGCAGACCATGTGAAACCAAGCCCGGTCCATGGAAAATGGGCTCCTTCTGAGCCTCAGTGTTCCTATCTGTAAAATGGGGAGAAAATAGTACGGTCGTCCTAGTGTTGTTGGCCACAGTAAATGAGTTAATATAGGTTAAGTGCTGGGACAGTACCTGGCACACAGTGAGCACACCACAAACACCGGTCATCGTTAAGGACAACCCGGGCACCTCTCCGAGGGTGACAGTCCTGAGGACACACATGGAGACGCCGACCCAGGGCTTACCACCTCGAACCAGCAGGGCTGGGGGCAACAGGACAGAGGGATGGGCCAGCATGGGGCAGAGCAGTGAGGGGACCGGGGAGGGGTCAGAGGAGCCAAGCTACGCCCCCACCCAGCCCTGCCCCGGGCCTGGCCACGTCCTGGCTCCCCACCCCCAGCAGGACTCCGCCCCCGCTGTGGTCTGCACTGTGGCTGCTGCTCCCACGCCACGGCCCAGTTTAGCGGCTCCAGCCCTCGGCCCCAGGACAGCCCACTCTCCGGCCCAGTCCAGAGGCCTGAAATAGGAAGGAAGAGGGGCCTAAAAATAGCCCTAATTACAGAGGGGCCCAAGGGGGTGGGGGGCGGTGGCTCCTCTCTGGCTCCTGGGCACTGCCACAGCCGGCTCAGGATCCTGCTCGGGCCCTGGGGAAGGGACCCCACCCTGGGCCTCCTGTCCCTAGCCCACTGCTGGCCTCCCAGTGGGACAGAGAGTGAGGGGGTGGGGCAGGGCAATGGGCCAGTAAAGGAGCTTGGCCCAAATTAGGGCCAACGTGGTGCCCTCCCCTGCCTCCAGGCCTGCAGCAGCCCACCCCAGCTGCTCCCCATACATGGGGTCCACTGAGCAGCTCCTGGCCTGAAAGCTGCCATGGAAGGCATTGCCCTTCCTCAGCCTACCTTCCCCTGCTCTTGGCCCCTGCCTCCTCCAGGAAGCCTGCCCTGACTGCCTTCACCTAGCTCTGGCTCAATACCAATAGGGGCCCCCAGAAGGCTGCACCTCTGTCTCCCCCATTCTGAGGCTCCTGGGACAGGGCCATCTTTGCCCATCAGCCTGGGGGCTCCCCGAGGGCAGACAGGGGCTACCTCTTCATTAGAAGAGACAACACGAAGATACATAGAACAAAGGGGAAGGCAGAAACTGGTCCCAACTCGGACAAGTGACTTCATTTCTTTGGGTCTCATTGTCTTCGTGTGTAAAGCGGGGATGCTCACCGGGCGCTCCCGGTTTCCAGGAGCAAAGGCGAGGTACTCCCCTGCCGGGGATGATTGAGCGGCTCCCAGGAGCTGCCGGCCCCCACCCCTGGCCCTGCCCGTCGTTCGCTGCTCTTCCATGTTTAAGGTCCCAGGAAAGCGTTGGGCAGGGTGTGGGTGTTGTGAAGGGTGAGGTTGGCGGCAGGGGCAGGTGGGTGGGGGTGGGGGGACAGGAGCCCCCAGCAAGGATGGGACCGCGGTGCGCTGCTGCCATCTGGTGGCTCCCAAGAGCAATGCCGGTTACTGGGCCGAGAGGGGAGGCGGAGGAAAGATGGGGGAAAGTGGGTGTAAAAGAAAAGAAGGAAGACAGGGAAAGGCCTGAGGGAGGGAGGTAGCGGAGGAGGACAGAAGGAGAGAGAGTGAGGTGGAAGGACAGAAGGACCCGGAAGCCCACAGCAAGAGAGGAGGGAGGTGCTGAGGCCAGGGCCCTTGCACACCTGCCGCCAGACCGGCCAAATAAAGCAGTAGCCCAAGAACTTTTGTCTGCAGCCTCCGAGAGGCTCCCAGAAGCCATAGGGAACCCCCTCACCCCGCCCCGACCCAGCACAAGGTTCTGAGCCACGGAGCCTGAAGGCCAGGAGGCAGAGATGCTGCTGGTCAAACCCTGTGTTAGGCCACGGGGAGCCCTAGCCTTCAGGCCCAGCCTCAGGAGCCAATGACACATGGCCCCCAGTTACCTGGGAGGGGGTGAAATGGTCCCCGTGAGCCCTGGCCAACTTGAGCCCTAGAAAAGTTTGGCCGCAGCTCTCCTGAGGACATGTGTGAAGGCAAACACATTTCCCCACACGTCACCCACCAGCAAGAGCCCAACACAGGACACCCATGACGCATGTTATGCAGATGGCTTGGGCCAGGTGGAATGTTCGGTGGCCCCCACCTCACCCTCTTTCCTGCTTCCTCTAACGGGGGGCAGGCGGAGGGCGAACTTGTTTACCACTTCTGCTCCGGGCAGTGGTGATGAGCTCAGACTGGCCCATTGCCCTCCATGGGCAGGGCCAGGCCTGAGTCATGGGGGTCAGATGACTATGGAGGCTAAATGGGTCCCATCCTGCAGCCCCTGGGAGATGCCGGACACCCCACCCTTCCCCAGTGGTGGGCTGCCCTTCCAAAACACTCAGGCCCTCGCGGGCAAATGGGCCGTGGGGAGGGTCCTGAGGCGGAGGCGACTCCTGGACCCCTTTCCTGACCAGAGGACAACAGGGCCGATCCCCACCCCCTCCATCTCTGCCCAGCTGGCAGAGCGCTCCTCTGAGCACCCATCTAGGAGCATTCCCTGGCCTCTGGGGCATCCCGGCTCAGGCCAACACCCTCCCAGAATGCCAAGCACGCCTCTACTCACATGCAATGTTTGGACACATCTTGGAAATAAATGAAATGTTAGGGGAAAAATGGTTGTGTTGGTGATTATGTTACTTCTCCCTGGGCCTTGGGCTGCTCCACGGTAAAATGGAGAGGGAGATCAACGATCTCCAGGGCCACTTCCCAACTGACCTTTGTTCTTGGCTGATGGTACATGTTCCTTGACCCGCAGCTGATGAAAATTAAGAGAAAACTCTTAGCTCTGTCCCCCGACAGACTTACAGGCCTTGGGATATTCTGCACACTGGGAGCCCCACTCCCTGACCCCTTAGGACAGCTGAGAGACCTATGTCAGCTCCAGACACCCCGTAAAAGTCCCACCTGCAGGACGCGTTTTTGTCCTGCAAGGTCTTTTTTTTTTTTTTTTTTTTTTAAGATTTTATTTATTTGACAGAGAGAGAGACACAAGGAGTGAGGGAACACAAGCAGGGGGAGTGGGAGAGGGAGAAGCGGGCCTCCCTCTGAGCAAGGAGCCTGATGCAGGGCTCGATCCCAGGACCCTGGGATCATGACCTGAGCCTAAGTCAGACACTTAATGACTGAGCCACCCAGGCGCCCCAGCAAAGTCTTTTTTAGAACTTGTCGGTCATTTGATTCCCACTGAAAATGAATTCTTAATGGATTTAGTGCCGCCCCATTTTTTTGAACTCTCCCAAAGCTACAGCTTCCCTGGGACCCCCTCTGCCAAGGGTCCCAGCTGCCCTCCACTGTTGCCCCAGAACATCGCCCCAGTGTGCGTGTGGCCTTCCACGGCTGGCTGGGTTTAGATGTGTTTGGCGCGACGCCCCAACAAGACCACTGGCTCCCTTGGCCAAGACTGGAAGCCTTCACTCAGGCACCACACCCCACCCCAGCTCCCAGCCCCCCACCCAGTACCCCACAGGTCTGATACAGACCTGGACACATGGGTCCCTCACTAGACGCACTGGGTGGCCCTGAAAGGCCAGCGCCCTTCTCTCCCACTGTGGGCATCACTATCCCCATCCGTACAAAGAAGGGATTGGAAAAGACGACCCGGAGGGCCCTATGAACCCTGAAACTCAACAACAGAGGTTTTAGAACTCACCAACAAAGGCGTCGGTTTTTGTTGCACAATGAATGAGAACAAGGGCGAGAGTAAGCTCTAGGGCTCCCTCCAGCCCACCCACCCCCTCCCTGCT
>LNAC01000091.1:2602320-2621326 GCA_002007465.1 Ailurus styani
GTGCCCGGGTGGCCGAGGGCACCGGGCGGGGCGGCGGGCTGGGCGGCCAGGGCAGCGAGCGCCAGCCGGGAGACCGCAGCCCGAAGGCAGCGCTGCAAATAGCCGCGGTTTCCAGCCCGTGCCCTGCCTTCCTCCCGGCCTTCCGGACCTTCGGGATTTTCTCTCCCATCTCCGCGCCGCCCTCTCCTCTGCCCCGTGGCCCCTGCCTCCTCCCCGCTGTGCACCCGCTACATCCTGTCCCACGCGCGGCGGCTTCTGCGCGGGCGGGGCCGGGAGTCCACGCCGAAGTCCCGGGTTCCAGACGTCGAATAATCACGGAGAACAAGTGAGGATGACTTGAGCGCCTACTGTGCGCTAAGCACTGTGCCGAGCTCTTTAAAACTGGGGAAATCATGAAATCTTTGCCACCATCCAATGAACAGCAGCTCCAGTTTGCAGATGGAGAAACTGAGGCCCAGCGATACTTCTTAAGTCCTAAGGTCACTCGGTTTGGACCTGCAAAACGGGAAGCCATCTCCCCCATACACACACACACACACACACACACACACACACACACACACACANACACACACACACGCACAGAGGTCTATGCTGTCACTCTGCCCCCAGCCCTGTGCTGCTTGCTCTTAGAGGCTGAGACCCTAGTGGGAGGTGGGAACCAGCTGACTGGGGTCTGGGATGCTAGTCTGCCACCAATTCGTACTGTCACCTTGAGCAAGCCCAACCCGCCTCAGTTTCTACATCTGTAAAATGAAGGTGAAAAGTGAAACTGTTCCCTGGAAGGAAGAGCTTGTCAACAACAGTGGAAAACCCAAAGTGGAATGCCCCGCCCTTGGGCAAGTTCAGTGGGAGGCCGAGTGACTGTCACCTGGAATGTTGAGACAGACCCGGAGACCAGGGCTGGCGGGGTCAGAAGAGGGCTGAGCCGGGGGAATTGGCTTGTTAGCAGGTGCAGGTTTGGGATTCGGTTTGGGATCCACCAAAGAGATTGCTGGGCAGGGGTTGGAGTTGAGGGGATGTGTTGGGGGTGTCCTCCCCCAAACTCAGTGTTTGCCCTTATCCCTCTCTGCCTCCACTGGCCTGGACTCTGAGTGACTTCACGATTCTTAAGGACCCCCTGCGTGCCAAGCACACATACCACAGCCCCACTCTCAGATAGCTGGGGCATAACACAGCAGACCAGGAGGGCCGTCCTCAGCGCAGCCGTCCCCTCTGGGAGAAATGGAGCAAAGGACCTTCCTCTGGGGGAGCAAAGCCTCACACCAGACTGTGAGGCTCTGTGAACAGAGCGAGGGCTGGGTTTCCCATCCACTCTCCTTTTTGGCTGCCCCTCCCTCACCTCCCCTGCGCTCAGCTACAAGGGTTGTAAGTGGCAGATTGAGAAAGCCGAGGCAGAGGGCCAATCAGTTCTTGCTGGAGTCAGGAATAAGTGCAGAAAAACTCGACTGTGGAAGTGACCATGAAGTGGGCCCTTTAAGGAGGGTGGGGACATAGCAGGTGGAAAAGGAGGTCCAGGTGGAGGCAACAAGCCGGGGTCAAGGCACGGGGCAGGGAGTCTGAACCTGTTCTGGGAGCAGGCAGTGCAGCATGTCTGGGACCAGGGAACGGCTTTGGGGCCGATGGGGAGGGGGTATGTCCTTCTCTTGTTCCCATCTCTATGCCGGCACACACCAAACTGAACAGAGCTTCCCCACCAGCCAGGGGTTCTCCTGGACTGTGAGATGATGGAGGACAGGGTTGGTGTCTTATTCATCCTCTGTGGCCCAGGGCCTCACCCGGGCAATAACAGTAACACTAATAACAGTTAACAGTGTGAAATATTTACCACCTGGCTCTGTGCTAAGTGCGGCACGTGCATGATCTCATTTCATCCTCCAGCAACTTTGGAAATAAGTGCTATTGTTTTTTTTTTTTAAAGATTTTATTTATTCATTTGACACAGAGAGAGAGAGATTACAAGTAGGCAGAGAGGCAGGCAGAGAGAGAGGAGAGAGGAGGAAGCAGGCTCCCTGCTGAGCAGGGAGCCCGATGTGGGCCTCGATCCCAGGACCCTGGGATCATGACCTGAGCCGAAGGCAGAGGCTTTAACCCACTGAGCCACCCAGGCGCCCAATAAGTGCTATTGTTAATCTCATTTTACAAATGAGGATTCTAAGGTTTAGAGGGGTTAAGTAATGTGTCAAGGTGACACAGCTATTTAGTGGTGGAGCTAGGATTGGAATTCAGGTCTCTGACCACAGGACCTTTGTTCTACACTGACAGATGGACGGAAGGAGGGATGGATGGATGGTTGGTTGGATGGAAGGATGGTTGGATGGTTGGTTGGATGGAAGGATGGTTGGATGATTGGTTGGATGGATGGATGGATGGTTGGATGGATGGTTGGATGGTTGGATGGATGGGGGACAGGGAGGAACTAAGTGGAGAGGGACCTTGAATGCCATGCCAGGGAGCCTGAACATTATGCCAAGGGCCACGGGGAGACATTGTAAGGCTGTAAGCCAGGAGAGGCTTGTCAGTTTAGGGCTCTAGAAATATCACTTTGACAGCAGTGGGAAGTAGTTTGGAGCCGATGACACTTGAGCAGGAGGCCATTTTTCTGGCAAATCCCAATTCTTCCCTCTGAGGAGCTTTACTCCTTTAAGCACTATGTTATTTCTCTTAAGGCAAGGTCCCCATATATACACATGGGGACCCTAGATGGAGGGGAACCTCAGGAAGAGGGGGGCGCGGTGATGGGGAGACAGTGGTCAAACACTGAGTTCTGGAGGAGAGGCCTCTGTTACAGGGGAGCAGTGCACCGGGAAGGGAGGAGCCGCACACTCTCCCTCCCCATGTCCCAGATGCCGAGGCCCCCCCAGGCTTCCCGCCAGGCCCCCACACAGTGCCCCATTGTGCACCTGCCACCAAGGGAATGCAGCCAAAAGGTGAGGCCAGTGTTGCATCAGAGTGCTAAGCCCTGGGATCAAGTGCTGGGGCGGCAGTGGAAGAGGTCTGGTCCCTCCTCTGGTATCATTGGTCTTTCCAGCCAGCAGAGGGAGGGAAGGGAGTCACAGGAAGTGGCCCCAGGGGCCAGATAAGCTGAAGAAAGGAAAGCAGGGTAACTGGAAGGACAGAGAACAGGTGGAGTTTCCCTCCCCCCCCCCGCCCCCCAGCCACACACACGAAAGGAGCCGGAGTGAGGCCCCAGGTGTGTCGGACACAGCATCTTCAGGTTGCGAGGGGCTCCCGGAGGGTCCCAGGACAGACCAGTACTCACTATGCTGCCCTGCCTCCCCCTGCTCCTCCTAATGGGGCTGTCTGCAGGCACTGTGACAGCTGACGAGGAACTGGCACTCGGAGCGGAAGCAGGGTCCTGGATAACCTTGACCCTGGAGGTACTGTGGGGTGAGGCATGGGCTGGTCTGCAGTGCGGCGGTGGGAGATCCCTTCCACAGCTGCCCAGAGAGCGGGCTGTACATTGTTAGCCTTGCTGTCAGACTCCCCTTTGTGAGTAGGGTCGAGGCCATGGCCCCTGGCCGAGCAGACATCCAAAGGGGCACACGTACATGGGAGCAACCGTGTGTGAGTGTGTGTGTGTGTGTGTGTGTGAGTGTGTGTGTGTGAGTGTGTGTGTGTGTGAGTGTGTGTGTGTGCTTTATTTCATGTACACTATGTTCCTGGCACTGTCCTAAGTGCTTCATAAATACTGACCACTTTAATCCTCCTAGCAACCTTTGTGGGGAAGGTACCATTACTATCCCCATTGCACAGATAAGAAAACCGAGGCACAGAAAGGTCAAACAGTTTGTCCAATGTTATGCAGCTTTAAAAGCACAACTGCCCATTTGTCCGAGGTCAGATTTGGTTTGTCTGTGCATCAGAAGACATTTTCCAGAATTTCCTTTCAAGGGGGTCAACTTGGGGCAGGATCACTGTTACATCTCCCATGTAGAAACTCTTATTCCCTGATAAGTACTTGGTCTGATGGTCACTGTCTTCTGTTAAACTGATCTGAATGCGGTCACTGGGGAGAAATCCAAAAATTAGGCACACAGTATCTGGTTAGGGCCCTGAGGCTACTGGAAGAGCCATCAAAGGAAGTGTCATTGGTGGCGAGTTTCTTTCCTGCTTTGCCTGAATGTAGAAGCGTGTGCAGTGGAGAAGACTGCAGGGTGGACAGACCGGGGTTCAAGTCCCAGCTTCTCCATGGACTCCATGCGACCTTGGGAAGGTCACTGCTTCTCTCTGGCCACCTGTGAAATTGGAGGAGAGAGAAGATGATCCCCAAGGATCTTCTCAAACTGTTCATGCTTTGCAGAGTCCGTGCCTAACATCATGGGACCTGGCCCAGACCCTGGGAAGCCGAGCGGTGTGACAGGGAACTCTCTACACACCCACGCGAGAAACATCAACTTCCCCCGGTGCTGCTGGGCTTTCACCCGCGAGCACCTCCCCCTGCAGCTGGGTCTCATGGCTATTCTGTTCCCCAAGACACGAGACACAGGGCTGAGAGTAGAGGAACCATTCACACAGAAGGGGCAAGATGATGGAAGGAAAGAGCGAGGCAGCCGTCAGGATGAGCTGATCACCTCTCCAGCCCTGAGGGCTCCCCCACCTGGGGTCATCCCTGGAGCTAGGTATTTGGGTTAAATGCATAAGGAAGGCTTCAGGTGGAGAAGTCTTTCCCAAGTCAAAGGAAGCCAGGGGTCCAGAAACCCCGGGGAGGGTAGGAGAGAGGTAAAACTTAACTCATAAGCAGCCACTCTCTCCAGCCTGCATTTGAAGGCTGCCTCTTACCCCGGCGAAGTGGTTTCCATGAGCTTTCCACCAATGGGTTCAAATCGCTGAAGAGACTTTTCCAGTTCCTGTCCAGGCTAGGTGGCTCCAGCCCGAGACTGCTGCCCCAGACCTTGACATCCTGGGCAGGAGACAGACTGGAAGTGACTGAATCGCTCCAGGGCTTAGAAAGGTCCCGCTTCTGCTTCCAGTGTCCCTCACACGCTGTTTTCTAGGCTCTGTGCCAGGCGCTGGGCACACAGACGTGAGGATGTTCTAATGACTGTCACCTCCTGTCACCCTCTCCACTAGCAAGCATCTCTCCCTCTCAGCAGGACTGAGCAAGCCCTTTGGGGGCTCAGGTTAGGGCCAGAAAGTGAGGCGACTTTTTGGCCAACATCACAAAGCCTGATGGAAAAACGAGAACTTCAATCCAGCGCCGTTGGCCTCGACTTTCACCCCATCAGCTCAAGGATGACAATGTCTTTGCCCAGAGGAGTGTTCTCCACCCCGGGCCACAGGCCACGTTCCACGTGGGAGGCCCAGGCTGTGGGGTAGAGTAGACCCGGGGCAGTGCGGGGAGTTCGGGAGGAAGAGAGGACAGCAGCAGTGAGGGTGGGGTGCTGGGGCAGCCCTCCCGCCTTGCCTACAGGGTGCCCACCGTGAGCGCCCCAGCTGCCTGCTCCTGTTATGTTGGAGACATTTTCTAAGATGGAGCAGAACCCATGCTCTGGAGTCAGACTCCTTGGGTTCAAATCCTGCCCCCGCCACTTCCTGCGTGACTTGGACAAGTCACTTATCCTCCGTGAGTCTCCGTTTCCCCATCCGTAGGGGGGATAAATCACAGTCACTTCACACGGCGGATGCGAAGAGTAAGGGAGATTTTGGCTGCAGTGTTTGAGCCTTAGAGCCCCGTGACCTGGGTTCAAGTTCTGGCTCCATCTCTCACATCCCAGCTGGTGAGCTTGGGAGAATGGATGTCTCCGTGCCTCAGTGTCTTCATCTGTAAAATGGTGACCGTACGGGTTCTTACTTGGTGTGACTTCAGCGAGGATTAAATGAGTTAATACACAAAAGTGCTGAGCCCCGAGCCAGGAACACAGGCAGTGGAACGTTAGCCGTGAATGATTGTGTCTCAGCGCTGTGTTGGGTCAAGAATGCGCCGGAGCCACGTGCCGGCACAGAGCCGAGTGACATGATACCGCTGTCGCTCAAGCTGCCCACCCTGTCCCATCTCCAGCTCCAGCCTCCCCCACAGCTCTAACGGTGACCTCTCTGCTTCTCCAGGATGGTGGCATTCACCTCCAGCTCCAGCAGGTGAAGAGGGGCAAAGCCAGCCAGTTCTTTGGGCTGATGGGGAAGCAGGTGAGAGGTGAGTGACAAAGGTGGCTGCCTTCTGGCGTGGAGTGGTTCTGATCTGGTTTGGTGACACCAAGCAGAGGCCCAGCTTCAAGCCCAGGGCCCCAGGGGTTGGTAGGGGTGGCCCGTGCCATAGGAATGATCATCAAACCCGACACTTGGGAGAGTTCATCATGCCAGGCTACAGGTGTCACACCGGGGGCTGGCTCAGGCATGTGAAGTACAGTCACCCTAAGGGTGAGGGCAATGCCTCCTGCACTGCTGGTGCCCTTGACATCCATACAAGGGACGACTCCGGAGACAGGTGGTGAAGCTGGGCATTGGCATCTAGATATGAGCCAAGCCACTGACCAAGTTTTCTAGTCGATTCTGTTTGGCATAGATAGAATTCTTTAAGTGAACCCGTGTTCCCTGAGGACACTCTTAATGCAGGAGTCATGTCCCAGGGGGATCTGGACGGGGAGTGGTTTTCTCTTTTTTTATTGTCTATAGTGTATATATATATACACACACATTTAAGTAGTGTCAGTGAGGGTCTGAGGAAGCTGGCACTGTTGAGGACATGTTGGCAAACTCCATCAAAGTTGGAAGTACGCATACTTTTACCAATAGTCTTTAGTACATGCAGAACATGTACTAAATAGAAATGCTACTGATGGATGAGCCTTGCGATATTTGCATCAGAATGTTGATCGCCAACTTGTTTGTAATAGCAAGAATTTGGAAATAACATAAAAATCGTCAGTAGGGGGGCACCTGGGTGGCACAGTCCCTAAGCGTCTGACTCTTGGTTTCAGCTCAGGTCATGATCTTAAGGTCCTGGGACTGAGCCCCATGTTGGGCTCCAGGCTCAGTATGGAGTCTACATGAACTTCTCCCTCCCCCTCTGCCCCTTCCCCTTGCTTTCTCTCTCTCTAAAACAAACAAATAAATAAATCTTTAAAAAAAATCAGTAGGTGACTGGTCAAAATACATTAGGCACACCCATAGCTTTTGTGGCCATTAAAAAGGATGAGATAGATCTGTGGAAAGATATGGAAAGATCTCCAAGATACCAGTTAAGTGGAAGAAGCAAATTGCATGATAGGAGCCTACGGTTTTTTTTGTTGTTTTTTTTTTTAACTTCATACTTAGGGGTGCCTGGGTGGCTCAGTTCGTTAAGCATCTGACTCTTGATTTCAGCTCAGGTCATGATCTCAGGGTCATGAGATTGAGCCTGAGTCGGGCTCCCTGCTCAGTGGGGAGTTTGCTTGAGATTGTCTCTCTCCCTCTCCTTCTGCCTCTCCCCCGCTTGTGTTCTCTGTCTCTCTCTAAAACAAATAAATACTTCTTTAAAAAAATTTTTTAAAAACTACATACTGACACACATGTATATGCAAATACATAAGGAAATTTCTAGAAGGATAAATACCAAACTGTCAACAGTGGTTACATCTAGGCTGGGAAGTGGAAGTGAGGGAGAGAGAGTAAAAGGGACTTTGATTTTTACTGTACAAACCTCTCATTACTTGATTCTTTTTATAGTGGGCACGTACTCAAAGGCTGCTTTTGTAATAAAAAAAAATATGCACATAAAAACAGAGAAAGCTGACTTATGACCAAACACTTCTGACCTTTGTTTTCTCCTCCACAAAATGTGTTATGGTTCCAGAGTTCTCTTCCAAATCCAACACCATGAGGAGCGGGGGATGGGGAGAGACAAGAAAGATTTATTGAGCACCTAGAATGCTCACATATGATGACATCTCACAGCAACGTCCCCTTTATCACCAGCTGGAAAACTAAGGTTCAGACGGGTAAAAAACTTGCAAGGTTGCCCCAGTGGTGCCAGGCTCCAAAGTCTGTACCCTCCCCAGGGTTCCACATGGTCTCCTCCCATGAGCAGCCAAGTGGCCCGGCCATACGAGGACGATGGGAAGGGACTGGAATTCTGCCAACTACCCACCAAAGGCACCAAAACCCAAAGAGCCATGAGCCCTTCCCACCTCACCAAGCCCCTGGGGAAGCAGTGTGGCCCTCATTCCTTCTTTCTCTTTCCCCAGGAATACCTCCTGTCCATCCAGCCAGAAGAACAGGTAAGCGTTGTCCAGACCTTCCCCTCAGCCTGTTCCCCGGGAAGGGCTGAGCTGGCCTGACTGCTAACAAGTCAGCGAGGGGTGGGGAGTCGCTCTGGCCAGGGGCAGCCCAAGCTGGCCTTGGAGGCGGTGGGGCCAGCACGGTCTGGCCACGCGCTAGGCTTCCTGGTTGTCTCCTCAGGGAGGGGGTCTGGGCACGTCGGGGGAGTAGCTGCAGGGATAAGGAGGAGACAGGATGAATCCAGTTCTGCCAAAGTTTCAAAATTATTTGGGGTCTAAAGCCTGGGACTGGAAAAATCTAACCAATCCATTCTGCACCCTGCACCTAGAAGGATCTGAAAAGTACAAATCTGAGCAGCTAGTACCTGCCCAAAATCCTTGGTGGAAAGGGAAAAAAAAAAATCAAAAGAAAACCAACCAACCCTTACCCACCACACCCTTGGTACTCTCTCAGGATCAAGTCCAATGCTCTGATGACTTACCACATCCTCTCCGGGGACGCTCTCATTGACTTGACTCCAGGCCCCACCTCTCCTCCCCCCACTGCCTGCCCTACCCAGAGGGAGCTGGTCTCTGTGGCCTGGGTGCCAGGCTGTCCTTGGTGCCCTGCCCTGCCCCACTGGGTCACGCAGCTGGTGTCCCCAGAGCAGACCCCCTCCCACCACGGACAGTAGCAGGTGGGCCGCCTCCTCTGTACCCACAGCATGAGCAGTTTCTGTGAGCAGTGCCCATAGGTGTCTGTGGAGGGAAGGGCAAAGGGAGGGAGAATGCAGGAGAAAGGGGTGGGAATCAATGAATGACTCAGTGAATGAATGAACCGGTCCACGGTTTTTCCTCATGTCCCACCATGCCTGAGGAATGACTGCATTACGAGGCCCCAGCTCCGCTCCTGGCCCTGCCCTGCCCTTTGTGGGTCCCAGCACAGCCTGATTCTGCTGCTGCTTTCTTCTCTCTTCCAGCCCCACCACCAGAGCAGCCGCAAGGACAAACGGTGCAGGGCCTCATGGGCAGGGCGGGACCATGTACAGAAGGTAGGTGAGCTCTGGCGGACTGCAAGGGTATCAGGAGAAAGCGACCAGATGCCTCCCTGCCAGTCTCCATGGTGGGGGCCAGGCAGACAGACAGACGGAGCGGGCTCCCCACAAGCCACTGGGCAGATGTCCCATAGAAGAGAGCAGCTGAGGCACAGGGGAGGTGGTCCCTTCGATGACCCAGGCCTGAGACAGCCGGAGTCTGGAAGCTGCACTCTTTCCACCCCCAGCACACCCCGGCACAGTCTGCCCCCTTCTCTCAGGACCAGCTGAAGCCACAGAGAATCATCCCCCTTATTCTCCCAGCGATCAATGATGATCAGTGATTGTTAGAAAGTCATGCCTTTAGCCTTGATGTATTTTGTGTCCTCGGCAATTGTTAAATGTGAATCACTCCAGGAGGGACCACACCCTAAGCAGTTCCTAGCTAACACCTTCTGGCAGGGGCCACAACCCCAAAGGGGCCCAAGGTACGCTCAATAAATGAATGAGCAGGCAGGAAGGTAGATAAGGGACGCAGGTGGGGGGAAAGATCAGAAGCTCAAGCCAGCCGGCACCGGGAGGGGGTTAGAGACACTGAGCTCCGGTAGGCCTTCACTAATCCCTGACCTGTTCCCCCAGAGGGCATCCTCTAGCAGGATGCCTTTCTAGCTTCCCTGATCGAACACCTGTTCCTTCCAACATAGGCTCTTGGGACTAAAGATGGCAAGTCCTCTCTTTCCCCCCAAGATTCTTTCCTAAATGTCTGAGCTGTTCCATTCTAAGGGCCACGGGAGTCACCTTAGTACCCAAAGGGAAATGAATGTCCCTCCACGGAGTGTGGGCAGGATCCCATTTTTCAGGGATGGAAAGCAGCTTGCCCTAAATCACACAGTACGCCGAGGACAGCCGGGGCTAAAGCTGGGTCTCCCGTTACCTGGTCCGCGGCACCTTCTGCTACTCTTGGAGGGCCTGTGGGCTTGCAAATACTGGATCGCCACGTCCCTCCTTTTAGAGAGAATAGCTGAAGTTTGGCTCATCCAAGCTCTGCATGCGCTTCCGGCTGAGAACTGGAAGATGTGGCAGATGAACTTGTAATTTGATTGTCCCAAATATCCACAGCCCGAGTTAGGGAAATGGAGGGCCCAGGGAAGAGTGACTAGGGAAGCCCCCCCAAGGGTGGTGGAGACAGGTAAGACTCCTGAAACCACTGTCACGTGCAGAACTCTTCCCAGGCAGAGAGGACGAAGAGCGCGGGTCAGAGTGAGCACCCCCACCGCACCCTTCCCGGAGGACGAAACCCCTGTCTCCTTCCCTGGACAATACAGCTGACACCCGGCGAGCCCAACTGTCCTGTGTGTGTCTCCTGCGCCCGACACTGGTGTGCCCCACCCGGCCTCACTGAACTCACTGCGGTTCCTTCTAGAACTCTCGGTCGTAAGCCATGGTGATGCACACATGCACCCGTTGTTGCAACTGTGAGCCGGTGTGACCCTGCTCTCCCTCGGCGCTTAGCCCCCATCTCATTGCTAAGCGGGGCCTCGTGTCACCCAGTTCTATGTCTCCTGTGCCTGGAACACAGGAGGGGCTCAATAAATGGATAAACAGTGAATACTTTCTTTTTTTTTTCTTTTTTCTTTTTTTTAAAGATTTTATTTATTTATTTCACAGAGGGAGAGAGATCACAAGGAGGCAGAGAGGCAGGCAGAGAGGGGGGGGAAGCAGGCTCCCCGCTGAGCAGGGAGCCCGATGCGGGCCTCGATCCCAGGACCCCGAGATCATGACCTGAGCCGAAAGCAGAGGCTTTAACCCACTGAGCCACCCAGGCGCCCAGTGAATACTTTCTTCTCTGGTACAGAGCAGAGGGCAGGGATGGCCTGAGTGCTACACCCTGCCTAGTGGACTGCAGAGCAGCAGGCCGGGGCGGGGGAGAGGTACTTTCCAGAACTTCAAAGGGAAATAGTAACAGCCCTGGTCCCCACCCTTGTGCAGGAAAACAGACTTGGGTCACAGGTAAGGAGGACAGCCCCGCCTGAAAGCAGGTGCCCTTTCCCTACTCAGAGTCGTCATCTCAATGCCCCAAGACCCCGTGTCTTCTGACCTGGAGAATTGGGTCCCAGGTCCTTCATCAATTCCCATGCATCAAGTGGCTCTTCAACTAACTGCTTTGCTTCTGGGACACAGGCAGTCAGGCATGATCTGAGCACTGGCAAGAGCTCCAGGGGCACAAAACACTTCTGGCTCTCGGGGAGTCCCCGTCTGATGGGGACACCACGGTCGCTGCCCCCGTGATTAATGGGACAGGACGCAGAGGACCCCAGGATGCGTGCAGAGAGGCGCAGGAGCCAGAATGAAATCGTGGAGGGCGAAGCTGGCCATCAGCATGGAGGGCTACGTAAAGGAGCGAGCCGGGAGGGGGGTGGGTTCAGCAGTAGAGGACAATCCGTGAATTCACTAGGCTACGTAACATGTGGCCTCTATGTCCCTCTCTCCAAAAGAGGAAAAGGGTTAGACATTTTTTGCGGGGACGTCTGATCCTTTGGGAGTGGGGTGGCCAGGCTGTTTTAGAAGGAAGGGAACGTGGCACTGGAGAAGAGGGCAGGCCCTTCACCTGGGCACCGGGGAAGGTTTTAGCAACAGCAGAGACCACGAAGAAGCCTTGCCCTCCGTTGATCTTTCTCAAACCCACCTCGTTCCCTCAAGCCTCTGGTGTCTGCACATCCCGTTCCGGGCAATTCTTACTCTGAGGTCAATGTCTCTGTAAAGCCTTCACAAGTGGGGAACTACCCATTCACTCCCTCTTCTGAGCTCCCCAAGTCCCTCGAAGATTCTTCCATGACAACACTCAACAAACGATGTTCCGGTTCACGATTTCTCTCAAGTACACAGACCACATCCCGTTCATCCTTATGCCGGTGCCAGCACTAGTGCCTGGCTGCTAAGAGGTCCTCGGAGAGTCTTTTGACAAAGGACTCACACTTCCTGTCCTCGGGGAGTCTCTGTCTCTAGAGAGCCATACTTAATGCAAGTGCCTGAAATAAATAACAGCAGCGACCGCTAACGGAACGCATATGTCCCAACGCTGAACCCTTCTCCTGCCCCAAAGCCACTCCTCACCGCGGTGGGCACCCCCACAAACGGCGCCTCCCTGAACCCTGCTGCTCCACCTAGAAGCCTGGGAATTACCCTCCACTCTTCACTCCCCACGGGGAATACATACGCCCTAGTTCTTGGTTTCTCCAAAATCCATCTCCAGTTCCTTCCCCCTCCACTACCACCCTTAATACAAACCATAGTCTGCCTTTGCCCGGAGGGAGGCAGCCCCGGGAGACTTCCTTGCTTCCCACCTTACTGCCAGACCTGACCCATCCGTTCTTCACCAGGAGCATGACCTTTTAAAATGAGAAATCGGGTCATGCCATCCCCTGCTGGCCACAGTTCAGCTTCTTGGGATAAACTTGACAGTCTCATGAAGGCCTCCAAGGCCCTGTGTTCTCAGGTCCTTCCCCCACCCCAGGCAGGATTTCTCGCAGGCCCTCACACACACCAAGGGCCCAGTTATACCGTGGTCTGTACTGAGGCACTCCCCACTGTCTGAACGCTGCCCCCATCTCCCCACTCCTCCTTGGACTAATTCCTCATTGTTCAGGCCCCAGGATAAAAGCCCTTCCTCAGACGGGGTTTTCTCTAGTTCTGCTCACACACCTTGTCCTTTTCCCTTCGTGGCACTGATCACAGTTAGAAATCACATGTATTGGGGCGCCTGGGTGGCTCAGTGGGTTAAGCCTCTGCCTTCGGCTCAGGTCATGATCTCGGGGTCCTGGGATCGAGCCCCGCATCGGGCTCTCTGCTCAGCAGGGAGCCTGCTTCCCCCTCTCTCTCTCTGCCTGCCTCTCTGCCTACTTGTGGTCTCTTTCTGTCAAATAAAGAAAATCCTTTAAAAAATTAAAAAAAAAGAAATCACATGTATTAATATCTGTCTCCTCCAGAATGCAAGGTCCACATCTTTTTTGCACAAAAAGAGTATTGGTGTACAAATCGGGCATTCTGCAAGACACATTTCCTTTCAAAATTATTGTCCTCACTCTGCGATGAGGATAAGCCATGTGCTCGAAGTTTACACAGTAAATGCCAGAGCCAGGATCTGAGCCAAGGTACCTTCACTCCAAACACCCGACCCCTCCCTCCCTTACTTAGTCTTCGCCATAATCA
This sequence comes from Ailurus styani, assembly GCA_002007465.1. NCBI lineage: Eukaryota > Metazoa > Chordata > Mammalia > Carnivora > Ailuridae > Ailurus > Ailurus styani. Next base: position 2,615,738 of record LNAC01000091.1, read on the forward strand.
CACAGACAAGTCTCAGGCAGAATTAAGACTCCACAAGGAATTCCAAGGGGCGCCTGGATGGCTCAGTCGGTTAAGCATCGGCCTTTGGCTCAGGTCATGATCCCAGGGTCTTGGGATCAAGGCCCGCATCGGGCTCTCTGCTCAGCAGAGAGCCTGCTTCTCCCTCTCCCTCTCTGTCTACAGCTCTGCCTACTTGTGCGCTCTGTCAAATAAAATTAGAAAAAAAAAAAAAAAGACTTCACAAGGGATTCCTTTTTAGTGGGGCCATTTCAGTTGGTAGGAAGGAAATTTCCAAATATATGCCTCCATTGTACCAGTTCGTTGGGAGGCTCCTTCCAGAGATCATTTTAGGAAATGTTACTGTGTCTTACTCCAGGAAAACCCCCAGAGGAGGTTTTGAGAAGCTCTGATGTCAAGAAACATACTGATACTTTTTAACTGAGTGTCTTCCAAGTTTCTACTAGAGTATCCTTTTTGGCCATACTATTGTGTTCAATGAGACACATTTGGGGTGGGGGTGCTGCTGTAAGTGTTGGATTTCCCAGCAAAAACAGGAAAGGGGATAGAGGCTAAGCCAGTTGCACTTTGAGACTAGGTGTTGGGGAACGATGAAAGCTATGTAGGCTGAGTCTGCTTATGGGCAGACCTGAAAGCCAGGATCTGGGATCTTAAGGGGTATGGGGAAGCCCCGTGGTTGAGCAGGGAAGTGAAGAGCCGGGTCTTGAGGGCAGGATATCCTTCACTTTTCCTGATCCACTTCTGTAAGGAGGTAGCTAAGATACCCAGGCCAGGCAGGGACTTCAGAAGCAATTCAAGTGACAGTGAGACAAGCTGAATGGCCAAAGAGGGCACAAACTGGCTCCCAGGCTCCCAGGCTGCCATTGAACAGAATAGGAAGACCGCCCCCTGGAGTTACACAGGGTGGCGGCCCTCGCTCTCAATCACAGGCGATCAGCTGACGGGACCTCTGAGGCCAAACTGAATTCCAGGTCTTTCGTTTCAAAAGTTCTCTTCCTGCATTTCCCCATTGCTGTGTTATCGAACCATCCCCAAACAATGAACGGCTTACAACAGTCTTTCTCACAATTCCCGAGGTTGGCAGGACTCAGCTGCATTTCTTTAGCTTCCTGTGGGGTCAGCAGGGGTCACCGCTGAGGCTGCACTGGGCGGGGAGGTGTGTGGGATTCCCATGCTGCTTCTTGGTCTTCATCGGCATGGGTTCCCTTACACAGCCCTCGCTATTCACAATAGCTCAATCTTCTGCTTTGGAAACATTTCCACTGGTTTCTAACACCCCAAGTGGAAACTGCCAGAATATCACTCCTGCTCCTGCCACATTCGATTAGTCAAAACAAGTGAAAAGTCCACCCCACACTCAAGAAGGAAAAATCTCTTATTGGAAGGGGCAGAACACATACTGAGAAATGGGAGAAAGTGCTGGTGGCCCGCCCTGGGGAGGAGCTACCACACCAGGTTTGTGTGTGTGAGACTGGAGTGTACATTTCTAATAACTGTGGAGTAAATACACGGTGAGCTGTTCCCAGAAGCCAACACCGGGTTAAGAAAAGAGTAGCTCCTTGAAATGAACCGTTCTTGTCAAGGATAAAGGTGTTGGTATCTCCCGGAGAGCTTCCAGGAGGGGCCACGTTGCTGACATTGCGCAACAGGCACGTTATTTTCTCTACTCCTGGGCGCAAATAAACAACCTCCCCAGGTCCCAAATGGTGGCAGCAGGACCTGCACGGACAGGGATTGCACAAGACAGGAGACAACCAGTACCTGGGACATTTGTCGCCACCAGGCAGTCCTTTGTTTCCTTCTCAGTGACATTCATTGGCATTTTGTTGGAAGATGCCACAAAGGAAGTGGGCAATTACACTGCCCCCAGCAGCAGGAAAGTCTGGAAGAGGCCGTCATCAAAGTCTGTAGCAGAAAGTTCTGGGGCAAAACCTGTAGGTCTAGTACTAGCATTCCAGGATCCCAGTAAAGAGCAAGACAGTCTCTAGAATTCCTAGCACACGCCACATGTTTAGCAAAGGAGTTTTCACTTTATTCTAATAACATGCAGGCTGAATCCTGGGCCGCATTTTGTACATATGCATACTTGTGAGGCCATGGAAGTGGAGAGCGCAGCGAGCCAGGCCTGTTCCCCTGGTGGTCACTTGGCTTCACTCAACGGGACCTGTTATTTGAGCCTACATACACAAGCCAGTTCAGGGCCTTGCAGTGAGCAAAGGCAGGTTCATACTCGCTCACAGCGTTCTGTTTCAAACCAAGGTTTCTTTTTTTTTTTAGATTTTATGTATTCATTTGAGAGCAGACTCCCCCCTGAGCAGGAGCCTGACACAGGACTGGATCCCAGGACCCTGGGATCATGACCTGAGCCAAAGGGGGCTCCTTAACTGAGCCACCCAGGGCCCCCAAGTCAAGGTTTCTTATTTGACCCCCGTCTAGGAATGGATTTCAAAGGCTCAATTTCCTGAACTGTACACAACTTCCTGAATTGTGCATATTTGCATCACGTGAGGTCAAGAAGATCCAGTGCTAGCATTCTTCTCTACAGGTCAGAAGAGAAAAAAGGTAGAAAGGATCACTGCTGAGAGCTACACTGCTTGATCTGGGCACCGCTCGCGCAAACCCTGCTTCTGGAATGCCATCCGGCTTATCAATTGCTCTTCAGATGAAGGCGGGCAGGTTTAGAACTACCCTTTAAGTTACTAATATACCTCTAAGATGTGTTTCATTCCATTCCATCTTCCAAAAGGAATGTGTACTGGAAGCAAGCTGTGGTCTTTTCTATTGGCCTTTCACATGGAACCCCAACCTTGACCTGAACCAACTGCCTTCACATCAATGCCATTCAAGGTCATTCCTAACCGGAGGCAGGCAATCTGCCCAGAACTGCAGGGACAAAACAAAGCTAAGTCAAAAGTGTCCCCTTGCTCCATAAAGGGTAAACGATCTTGTTAACGATTACCTGACTCACTATTCCCCTTGTGAGAAATGGAACACACAGCAGCAGCAGAGGCCTCATGACAGCATTATGAATGGGTTTGGAATCTTGAGAGTCAAGGCTGGGTTTCCATAACCAAGAGGCAAGACCTCTGAACTTCCAACTTCCCCATGAGGAAGAGGGAGATACCCACCTTACAGAGGTGTGGAGAGGAGAGAAACCAGTCAAGGGACAGTGCTTGCTTAACGGCTTATTCCTAAATCAGCAGCAGTGTCAGAATGGGGAATAGTTGCTGCTTCCTGGTCTCTGACCCCAAATGCTACTTACAGGATTGACTAGAATCACTTCTTCCATCTGAAAACTTCCACGTTTCATTTTCCTGGTAATGGAAGCCACTAGAAGCATGGGGGCCTGTGGCTGAAGCCAGGAAATCGAATTAAAAAGGAAAGTATGATTAATCACTATGGAACTAAAGAAGTGGAGAAAGCAAATGGCAGAGGGGAGGGTGTAAATGCTCCAGGTCGGGGCGCCTGGGTGGCTCAGTGGGTCAAAGCCTCTGCCTTCGGCTCATATTATGATCTCAGGGTCCTGGGATCAAGGCCTGCATCAGGCTCCCTGCTCAGTGGGGAGCCTGCTTCCTCCTCTCTCTGCCTGCCTCTCTGCCTACTTGTGATCTGATCTGTGTCAAAATTAAGTAAATAAAATCTTGAAAAAGAAAAAAAATGCTCCAGGTGGACAGACCAAAATGAGTTCTCTGCCGGCACTGCCGTCTCCTTAGGCTCCCGGACACACCAGTGTGAATTTCTGCCACGCTGGGGCTGCCGTGAGGGTCGGAGGCAGGGGGAAGAAGGCACCCAGCAGCGCCAAGCACACAGGAAGCCAGCAGCACGTGTCAGGGCTCCCTTCTTCCTCCGGGTAGAGCAGGCGCTTCCACTTGAAGGGTTTCAGGAGCTGCATGCAGAACAGCTCTGGACTTGAGCTAAGGAAGGAGCCTAACAGCAGAGTCGCTCTCGTGCGGGTAGGGTCAGAGTGGACGGTCTTACAGTGTTGCTAAGGAAGTAAACATCCTGTTCCCATACCTGAGGGACTTAAACCAGAGAAATCTTCCTTTGACTTTTCGGCAAGGAAAGTCACGTGGCAATCAGGAGCCTTGGGGGCCCAACGGTGCATAAAACTTCAGGTGCCCTGACCTCTCAGCGCCCAGTCGCACGGTTATCACCTCCCCTGATGTTTTCGAAATGTGAGGGAGCAGAATTTCTCTTTGATACGAATATCCCAGAATGGGGAGATCTGGGAATGCATCATTCTAACAGTGTAAAAAGGGTCTTTTTGTAACCTCAAGCTTCTCTCCAACCCAGTCTCCACCTCCAGTAAGTGGCACACAGGACCTAACCTTATGCAAGAGAACTCTTAGTTTATCCACCGGGATAGGTTCTCAACCCTTCCATGGTGAGCAAAACCACCCAGCTAATACAATTTCTAGGACAAGGCAGCTTCCAGAAATCCTCTTGGGCTGGGAGAATCCATGACTGGAGGGGACAATGCTCACTACTGGTAAATGAACTCTGAGACAAGCAGAGATAAACCTCTCCCCATCCCATCCCAAATATCCACTGTAACCCTGCCTATCCTAACTTCCTGCTGTGCCTTTGCCCTTGAAATCACAGGAAAATGAGCTCAAGAATGAGTAACACAGAGGCACGAGGCTGGCTCAGTTGGAGGAGCATGTGACTCTTGATCTTAGGGTTGTGAGTTCAAGTCCCACGTTGGGCATAAAGCTTAAAAAAAAGAGGGGGGAGGAGTATTGACTAGTTGCTGAGCTTATCTATTAGCTGCAACCAAGTGAGGCAGAGAGAATTCATCCCACCAACTGGGCAAGTTCAGAGTAATCACTCCCTCTATAGCCTGCATCAGAGCAAAAATTCCACAGCCACAAACCACATCCCTCAACAGTCAGCTCACTGCTGGAGAAAATAAACGCCGAGTGTGCTCACTATCACTAGCATGTTGGCTGCCCCCTTTTCAGACTTAAAGAAGAGCTCCCCAGTGAAACAGGCTGGAGCAGAGAACATGCTTTATTGAGGAGTAGATATAGAATAGCACATTCTACCACATGTGGGGAAGGGTTAGCTTCGGTAAAAGACCTTGACCCCTTAAGAAAACCCCCAGTGAAGTTGCTTTTGCTTTTGGATAAACGTTAACAGTGACACTGAAACTGGTGGGGAGCTGCCACTGAACATGCTTAAAAGGAGCTCCCCCCAACCCACAGTGAGTATAAGTAGTGTACAGAGGACAAGAGAAAGGCACAGATGACCAGAGTCGGGACCGTGGGGAGGGCTCCACGTGAAGACAGCAGTGTTGGAGGAGACCATGTCGGGAAGGGTAGCACATGTCCTACATCCAGAGCTGCCCCAAGATAGCGGGTTATAATGACCTGGAGAGAAATTAGAGGGAGCGGCTCTTCCTTTGCTTGAAACCAAAAATAGGAGAGCAGAGACCAGCGTGGGGAATGGTGTCAAATCCCAAAAAAGGAAATGGAGGAGTTCTTGGAAGGACAGGAGCACTTCGGTTCAAGGAGGGAGGGTGAGGCACTGTCGAAGAAGCCAAGGCTGGGAGGGGGTGCGGGAGGGGGAAGG
>LNAC01000091.1:2621459-2672662 GCA_002007465.1 Ailurus styani
GGGAAGGGGGGGTGGGCAGGGGAGGGTGGCACTCAGCCTTACTGAGTCATGGGCTGAGAGGAGATCCGGAAGTCAGGTGCAATCATTTCCTACTTCTCTGAGGAGGTTCAGGCAAAAATCAATGCAACTGAGGCAGAAAAGTACAGGTGTGCCAGATCAGAGCGACAGGTATTGGGGGGCGGGAGAGTTTCTGCAGTCTAATGAACCAGTTAGCATGCAGCATGAAAGGGAGAAACAGACACTGTTTGACCCCTGCAAATGTCAAAAGGGGCAGGGGATCCTAAGAGAGGAAAACATTTAGGGCTGGGCACTTTCTGGTGAGGCAAAAAGGACTCGTTTCCTTCCACCAACACGCTGCCCACCAGTGAACTCAGATCAAAGCACAGTATCACCACCTGTCAATTCCCCTCTCCATTTCATTCAGATAAATTGGGTGCAGTTACCAAGACGAGTCCCTGGGAGAGTCTTAAAAAATACTGGTCTCTCATTAGCTTGACACTGATAAAAAAAAAATCAGCCTTTCCATAAAAATGGCGGGAAAAATTTAAAGTGAGATAAAATCCAAAGGGAATGGACCGCTCCCAGGACACAGCAGAAATGTTACCTTCTTCCCTGCTCTCCCCCCAAAAAACCCACATGTAAGGAGGAACCAGAAAGGTCCTGGCGGTGGCAACTCATGGTTTGGAAGTCTGGTGACCGGGCAGCAAGAAGCACTAGTACAAAGTTTAGAAGACACAACACAACCTCGTGGGGCCAGAGGACATGAGGAGAACCAGTGACTGGACAGGTACAGTACCAAACAGAACACCTTGGGTCAGTGCTACGAGGGATCTGCTCTCAAGTCTAACAGAGATCCCATCCGGGCAACCTCACTGAGGCCGAAACAACAGTTCCTCAGAACCAGCGTCTGCAGTGAACACGAGGGTCGGAGCCAGGACAGTCCTGAGGGGGATGGCCTTCCCAGAGGATACTGTACTTGCCAATCACAAGAGCAACAGAAATGACAGACAGATCCCTAGGGTACGGATTCCTACTGCTGGGGTTCGCTGGCTCAGAGTAACAGGTCACTTTAAGTGCCCTTGGGAGGGGTCCATTTTAAACAGCTTGGATCCATGGTTTTATTGGAGTTGGATCTTTTGGCCTCTTTGGCTATCCACTCGTCAATCAGGTCCTGCGGGAGAACAACAGGGAAAATGACTGCACACATTCAACGAAAATGTCTTTATATGCAGATTCCAAAATGCTTATTAGTGAAGAAGGAATCTCCAAAGGCTTAATAATAAACTAAGGTGTGAAACAGGTATAAAAAATTATCTTTTGATTTAGAAAATGCTTTCCTACAGAAACCATTTCCTCTGACTCTATCCTCAGGAAGAACTAAAATCACTATTCACCTTCCCTTATATGGAGTCAACTAAAACAAATTAAAAGTGGGCATGAGTTGAGACGGCACTGGTTTAAAGAGTTTAAAAGGATTTGCATGAGGGGCACAGGGGAGGCTCAGTAGTTTGGGCATCCGACTCTTGGTTTCGGCTCAGGTGGTGATCTCAGGGTTGTGAGATCAAGCCCAGCATCAGGCTTCGTGCTCAGATTTATATACAGGGATCTTTTTTTTTTTTTAAAAGTGCACTTCCACAAAGATATTTTAAAATATTTTTATTTATTTATTTTTAAAGATTTTATTTATTTGACAGAGAGAGAGCTAGAACAGGAACACAAGCAGAGGGAGTGGGAGAGGGAGAAGCAGGCTTCTCACGAAGCAGGGAGCCCTGATGCGGGGCTCGATCCCAGGACCCTGAGATCATGACCTGAGCCGAAGGCAGACGCTTAACGACTGAGCTACCCAGGCGCCCCTAAATATTTTTAAAAAGGAAAAAAGTGCACAAGTCCTGGAGTTTATGGGGATTCCCCTCAAACAGATGGGCAATTCGCTCCAATCTAAGAAAATCATCAGGATAGAAACGCTGTGTGACACAAAGCTGTTTAACTGAGCTCCTTTGCCTGTGTCATCCAAATCTGAGTCAGGAGCTTACTAAAAGCTTCAGATAAGGATAAGATAAAGAGATAAGTCCAACAGGCATCACTGCATGCTAAAAAAAGAGAGAGAGAGAGAGAGAGAGAGAGAGAGACCCAGTAAAAGGTACATGCAGGCAAATTCCCTCAAGAGAAGGCTACTTTTTGGGTATTAAGGCCCCGTTTTGCTCTGGTAGGCCTCAAGAGGCTTTCAGCCCTGAGCCAGCAGCTGACAAAAACTTTACCTGTCTCTTTAAAACTAGGTGTTTTCCTTTCCAGTACTTGAGCATCTGAAGGGCTTGCAGAGTGCTGACAATGTCCACAGGATTCACAGCTGTCTCCTGGCTAATTTCTGAAATAGAAGCACTACTGAAAACCAGCCCAAAGTACAGACCCCCACCTTCACAGATCCCCACCAACCCAAGCCCGTCACCCCACTCAGAGGAAACCCAGATGGTTGGAATCGGACACTTGACCCAACCTGTTCAGAAAAAGCTTACGAAGCACTTATTTAACTAGTCCTAAGAACTATGAAAGAGAAATACTATGGCAAGAAATCACTCTGATCCCTACAGAAATCAAGGTCAGAGACAGACCTTATTTCTTCCACCCTGACATAAATACACAGGAATGTCTTATTACGCCTTAAGTTCGCTAAAACACTTGGGGGGGAAAAAATCAAGTTTTTCTTCCTTCTTGACTTTTATTAAGAATTAAAGTGTTAACCACCCCAGGTTTGTGAAACCAAAATCATATTATAGCCATTCCCAAAGGGCCAAATGTTCTGGAATCCTTAGGCACTTTCAGAAGGGTCTCTGCAGTGGCCCGCATCTAGTGGGCCTTTGGTTCTCATGTTCAGATGAAGCACAGAAGGGGGTATTCTCTTTGCAGGGCCAAGAACAAAAGCTAGAATGTCCAGTGGCATTAACATCTTGGGTACCAACTGTCCTCAAGAGCCAAAAACCAACCTTTGATAGAAATCTCTTTGCCTTGGAAATTATGCAGGTAACGGAGAAGCACTTCTTTCCAGTAACTGCGATAGCTTATGAGCCCCAGGTCGGAGAGGGGACGTTCCGGGGAGCCGACTTTTTCTTCCACTTTGGAAAGTAAGTAACCTACCAAGGAACAAAATGCAGACACTGTATTTCATCCTAATCGCAAACACCACTGTGCCAACATGGAAGGCTTGAGGACAGGGTGCTTCACGGTACCAACTAGGGGTCAGACATTCAGTAAGGAACAGTGGCTGTAAAGAGTGGCTCAGCCAAAGAGCAAGAATAGCATGTTCGCATTTAGGTGTACTAGACATTAGGAAAACTCTGGAAGGTTTCACAAGATAGGAACTTTAGTAACAATGGTAATCTGTAGGTGTGTGCTGGGAACAGAGATGGGGAGCCATTTCATTATGTCGCTTTCTATATATTTTGAAATTTTTCAATTTTAAGAATAGATTATCTCAGTACGAATAACTTGGAGCCTCTGGTTCTAACATCTGAATGTCTAACATTAAATATTATGGCAATGCAATCCGCAAAATCCACGCTCCACAAAATGCTGGTGGAAAACTAATGGGCTTTTGAAAAATAAATAGGAGAGAAATACAAGAAAGAGATGGGAGTGGGAACTTTTCAGATTAAAGGGGATTTACACGCCACATCTATCAATCCCAAAGTATCAATTCTATTTGGAGCTAAGTAAAAGTAATTACATGTGTGTTTTCTTTAAAAGGAACAAAAATCACAAAATCAGGGTAATTTGAATACTATAACTTAGGGTATTAAGTAATTTGGGGAGGTTCGGATTTTTTTTAACGTGGAATAGAGCTGACCTTTTAGAGATGTGAAAGTAATTGAGGTTGAGAATAGAGGTAAAACAAGATTGACCATGAAACGCTAATCATACTTTACAAGGACTTTTATTATCTAACTATGCCACACTTTTATATATGTTTGAAAATCTACATAAAATCAAGTTTATAAAATAGGCATCACCTGTTCCAAGATACAGGGCCCCCTCCTCTGTGGACTGTGCCACTTCCTGATTTCATCACTTCCCGCAGCTGGAAAGTGATGGACTGGAAGGCTAACTCTAAGAACTGTAATTCTGGCTAAAGTGTCGTAGGACAGTGAACATTAAATAAAATACAGTTGATTCTCATCATTTATAGGCATTACTTTCTACAAAGTCAGGGCAAGCACTGAGTTAGCGCACACTGAACCACTGCTCCTAGGGGGAATTGGGTTAGGTTTCTGTAAGCCTCTGGTCATATTTTCATCAACCCATCATTATGGTTACCTTGTTTTATGTGTTTCTCTTTAATAATACCTTTTTAAATATACACTGTTGACTCATTAGCATCGAACTCCCGGCCAACAGCACGACCACCTATGCTTGAAAGAAGCCTGTCTAATATGGGTATTTTCTCTGTGAAGCACATCGCAGTCTTTATAGATGGCATTTTGGCACTACATCTATAGGCCATTTAAAATCAGCAACAAGGGACTCCTGGGTGGCTCAGTAGGTTAAGCGTCTGCCTTCGGCTCAGGTCATGATCCTCGTGGGATCGAGTCCCACGTTGGGGTCCCTGCTCAGCAGAGTCGGCTTTTCCCTCTCTGCCTGCTGCTCTCCCTTTGTGCTCTCTCTCTCTGACAAATAAATAAAATCTTTTAAAAATAAGTAAGTAAATAAATAAATAGATAAAATTAGCAACAAGGGTGCCTGGGTGGCTCAGTCTGTTAAGTGTCAGCCCTTAGCTCAGATCATGGTCCCAGGGTTCTGGGATCGAGTCCCACACTGGGCTCCCTGCTCAGTGGGAAGCCTGCTTCTCCCTCTCCCACTCCCCCTGCTTGTGTTCCCTCTCTCACTGTGTCTTTCTCTGTCAAATAAATACATAAAATCTTTAAAAAAATAAAAATAAATATTAAAAAAATCAACACAATGCACAAAACTATGAAAAGCATGGCACTAATAGACTGAAAAAAACATGTGTTTAAACTGAGAGACGAAACAAGGCACCTGCTTGTTTGACCGGAACGGAGAAGATGTGGTGACTTCCTTTTTGCTGCTGTGTGCACGTCCACAAGTGACTGCACAAGTGCCAAGAGTACTGATTTGGGGATTAAAAATAAATTCGAGTAGGCAAATTCGCAAATACAGAATACACTACTAAAGAGGCTCAAAGCCTCTATCAGGTATACGGATTGCTGCTGGACAAGTCCTTATAAAACTGAAATCCTTATTAATCCAGGAACAGATTTGAAGCCTTCTGCACACATGTGCTCTTCCTAAGTCTCAAATGGGGATAATCACGAGCTTTCTTTCCTACCCTCTACTTCCCCCACTATCAGGTAGTGACTGAGGCCTGCATTCACCGAAGGTTCCAGGTATACCCTGCTGACCCAGGACGTTCAGATTCTGTCCACATATCCGTTCCCTTGCTGCATGCCAGGAACTAGACGCAACCATTCCCGTCACCCTGCGCCTTGCAGAGCTCGGGCCGCAGCAGTCCCACTTACTGAAATCGATGAGCATCTTGCCATAGCCCTGTCTCATGTACTGAGGCATGGTGAGGATACACGACACGTTGTAGTTGAGGAATGAGTTCTTTTCCTAAAGTCAAGAGCAAAACAGATGAAAGCACGTCAGGAGGGTTTGGAACCCAAGGTGTCAGCAGTCCCACAACCACAAAATTAAGGCTGCTGGCAAATTCTCTGGTCAGGGAGTCCCAGGGAGTGGCTGTCACACTCACAGCCGTTCCGTCCACACCGTTTACGACGATGGCCGAAGGCAGCCAGGCCAAGCTCAGAGACCAGTCTCACTTTTTAGGGGGCTGACTGAATTCTTTCTAGTCACAGAGCAGGACAAGGAGGTGCTGACTGCTGAGTTGGTCTGGGCAACCCTCTGTAAATGTAATTTTTCAAAAGGGGGCTGCCTATTGGAAAAGAGAGGGATCCCAACAGGAGCCCTCAGTTCGGAAGGGAGTCAACAATCCAAGCACATACTGTACGGTTCCATTTATGGAAAATGTTCACGACAGGCAAACTCACAGAGCCCAGGGGCTGGCAGCCGTTGAGGGGCAACGGGCAGCGTTGCTTGCTGGGGTAACGAAAACGGAGCGGGGGACCTGCGTGGTTGCTGCGCTACTGACGATACAAAAGCCACTGAGGAACCCGCTTTAAGTGAGTGAAATATGTGGCATGTGAATCAGATTTCAAGAGTTTCTACTAAAAAGTGAGAAGCAAAGCCTGGCCTTCAGCCTTCAAAGGCACAGTGGCGTTATCACAGAATAAGCCCAGCTAGAAAACCAGGCGAAAGGAATATATTCCTGGTTTTAGGCTAATAACAGAGGGCAAAGCCAGGAGCGTTGGCCTGACTACAAAATGTGGGCTTCGGGGTTAGTAGGCAGGGCCTCGGCCAGTAATTCATAGGCAGCTCTAACCCACAAGTCCAGAAAGGATTAAACCAGAAGCTTTTAATAAAGAACTGCATACTTTCATTAAACAATCTTTGATACATGGATTTCTAAGACACCCTCCCCCCTCCAACCCTTAAGGGAAGCGGTGTCATCATTGCCCAGGGTACTGCCTCTTCCTGTCAGTGATCTGGGCCCCAAATGCCAACATCAGTCACCCTGCTGGGGCCAGCAGCTTCTTAATCTCCAGATCCTGCTGACCTTGGAAAAATATCCAATCAGGTGACAGCCGGTGTTGTCCGCTTCTGTCATAACATAAAACAGGAAGGGTTCCACATCATAATATAACGTCTTATGGTCCAGAAAAAGCTTGGCCAACAGGCACAGGTTTTGGCAGTAGATCTGGAAGCAGAGAAACAGAATTCATGCATGGGCCAGTGATTCCTAAACTTATCAGATAAAGGGCTAAAACTAAAGATCATATCATCATTGTTGACGAGGCAGAAAGTGTGCTTTGGTCAACAGCAGAGTCCTATCCTCTTTACAAGGGGAGATGGAGACGGAACAAACTGCTTCTGAGACCTGTGAATGTACGCCCTCCACCACTGCACCTCCTCCTCACCTTGTTTTTCTTGCCATCCACTTCAAACACGGAGATGGAGCCTTTACGATAGATCTCATCGCCAGGTGGGTGTTTCCACACACATTTAGCCTGCAAGAGAAATGGAATTCATATCAGGGAAACAAACCTTCTCCAACAAGACTGCTGCTCAAATGGAAAAATGAATCACAGGTCAAATTTAGTTAGTGGAGATGACAGACAGCTGGACACACTTGAGAATGTACAGCAAGAGTTTTGTTTTTTTCTTTTTCAGTAAAACAATTAATGACTTCTAAAATTATAGTAATGTGTTTACGGTATTTTTATAGCAATTTAGAACAAGTTTTCTAGATCATACTCTGGCCCTGATTCAACCCAGGAGATTAAAATCATCTACTACATAAAAGCCAGATAAATAAAAAGTACCCTCGATTCTAGAACGCCCTGCGCCAAGAGGAAATTCTTAAGCAGCTTATTTCCAGCAGCTTAGAGTTGCTAAGGAAAGATAGGAATACCTGATGCTCACCTTTACCAGTAAACTGTTACCACCTCACCATTAGTCTTTTCTTCAGATTAGAAAAGACGCCCATGACAATAAAGACTAACTTACCCCCACCAAAGTTTTCTCTTTTTTACACAAGGAAGATGAGCAAGTTGTTCCGTGACTTAAAAAACAGGCAAGGTAGCCTGGTTCTGGTAGCAAGAAACTGCAGAGGTGGGTGGGCAGCTGGCCACAGGGGGGCACAACTCAATTGCTAAAGGATTTAATGCGGCCAGTCAACCATTGCTGTAAATATGTGAATTCCTACAAGGTTTTATGTAAATACATTTAAAAAATATCATTTTAAGAAGCGTATATATATGGAACATTTTCTACTAAGTTTTATTGTGACTTTTGGTCAACTCAAGAATCATGCCTGAAATGTCACATGTAAATCCAAATACTGACTGGAATTGCTTCAGGAAAGCTCCACCCCTAGGTTTGTTCCTATATCCACCTGTTTATTCATGCTGGCTCTTCCCAATAATAACCCAAGTGCAACAACTGTTTAGAAACAGAAGCCAAAAATGGCCAAAGTTGGCCCATTTCAGTGATTATTCATGAAGCAATGGGAATCAGAAGTGTAGACGAAAAAACAGGTTTTCATTTCCTGAAAATTGGTTTTTGTACCTCCCATAGTGCAGGTCCTCAAATATTCAAAATATTTACTTGACCCTCAGATTTATCCAAACCCTCTGTTTTCCACTCCTACTACTATATCTTGCTCTTTTGGGGCTATTTCATTGGTTAACGCCACTAAATAACCAGAAACAAAATGGAAGAAGTAAAACCTAAATGGTAAGCAGTTCACAACAGTAAAAAACACCAGTTTCACTTTCACACAGGAGAACCAGATTTTAGTTTATCTCCATGGTCTACCACCATGGAGCCCAGGCCTCTGCCACCATCACCCCTGCGGCCCAGCGTCCCCATCAGTCCTCCCATCACTCAGTCCCTCCGGCCCCCACCCCAATCAGGTGTGCAAGGAGTCTGGAGGGCTGAACTCAGAGGGCCGGTTCTGGGCCGCAACACTTCATTGTCTGTGTTCCAGAGAACACAAAATGCAGTTATCCCCCAACCCAACTGGGGACAAGAGGACAGGAACTCTGGGAAAGCCTGGGCCATAGAAGCTCAGCATACAGAAAACCTGGGAAATAAAGGTGGAAGGGGNCTCCTTTAAATCTGCATTCATTCAACACACATTTATAAGGTGCTTCCCGCCCATGCTGGTTGCTAGGGATATAGAGTGAGTCATGTCTGTCTATTTTTTCGTTTAATACCCTGTTTAATGAAGTCTACTTGTTTTTATCTAGTTTGGGACATATAAAAACTGTGGGCAGAGGTAATTCGTATCCCAAGGAGAAAGAGTAAAGAGCAGGCAGCAAGAAGAGAGACAAGGCAGTGTGTGACAGGATGTGGTTACGGGACATCAGCTGCTTCGGGTGCCCCGCCCTGAAATGTGGCTTTCCATTTCCTATGCCTTTGTGCCATTACTATGGACCACTGAGAGGCTTAGAGATGGAGGTCATCCAGGTAGAGGTCAACATCTAGAGCTCCTCCGGCTCACCAGCATCACCATCGCGATCACAGAACCCCAGACAGCGTACCATGTGTCGGCGGAGTATCGTTTGGCTCTTCATATACTTCAAACAGAATTCGCACATGTAGAGCCGTCCCAGGCGCGCGTATTCTTCGGGATAGGGAGAGTGGTACCACGTATCGAGCTCATAACGACCAAAAGCAATTGTTTTAATCATGTTGCTCCCCTCTGTGATTTGGCCTTGCAGCCTTAACTTCTCCTATTGTAGAGAAGAAATCAGAGAGTCAGAAGATTACAACTGATCATCTTTGTTTTCAAAAAGCCTCTAGTATGCTTGTTTGCATGCTACCATGCTAGGCTAGGAGAAACTATAGAACTGACTTCTAATGCGTAGGAAACTTGCACTAAAGAACACTACCTACCTGGACACAGATGGTCAGGATGGCTTCTAGAAAACTCACGATCTACAATGCCTGGAAGCACAGATCTCAACAGACTGCAGCTTTCCTCTGCTCCCTACCATGCTGCAGGTGGGCCTTATCTCTAGAACCTCAGTACCAAGTCCTTGGTTAAATCTTGTTTTTCATCAGCCCGCACCAAACTGTTTTGTTTTATAAAGGCAACCTACCACAAAGACAAGCGCCCCACCCACACAAAACATTGTAAAACCAACCAGAAAAGATAATCTAGAAAGTGCTTTACTATCTGCTTCTAAAGCTGTACGGATCTGTGTGACATAAATCCACAGGTATACAGGGCTGCCCTCTCAAAGCAGGTCCCTGAAAAATTGTTTTTGAAACATGGACAATGCTTTAATACTGGACTCTAAACTCCAGATGAAGTAGAAAATATTTTTGGATACCAATCTCCACTCAGTGGCTAGGAGCGGACTATAGGAAGAATTTTCAAGCCTAACCAGGTGGAGAGCTGTGATAGAAAATGCTCTGCTCCAGAGCAGGGAAGAGAAAAGCAGCTACCAAACCCTGCCTCCTGCATGTTTCCAACAAGTCTGAGGATTTGTGAATCAAATATTTGACATAATTAAAATAAAAGGTAAAGAGGATATTCTAGCTACGTTTCCCTCAACACATTTAATCTATTAAATCAGACGCACAATTTTTTCAAAGCAGACTTGTTAAAAATTCTGCCTAGGGTATGAAAACTAAACAAAACTAACCGTAAATAAAAATCAGAACAGAAAACCAGCTTCACAGATAAAACATGGCTAGGTCAAAGATTAATTTCCTTTATAAAACATCTGACCACAGCCTTTTCCATTATTCCTCTTCACTGTTCTCTTAATTCTTTTGGAGCTAGACTGGAGGGCCCAGGAAAGCCTGCAAAGGCTAGCTCCTGGGAGGGGGGCGGGTTAAGAGAACAGGAGAGGCTTAGCCACCAATCTAAAGGCTCCCAGAATTGCAAATTGCCCGGATGAGACCAAGGGGCACCTATTGTCTAACCTGGCCTCAACACTCCCACTGATTGGGTCCCTCTGGGAGGTGAGGTAAAGAGGGAAAAAGGGTCAGGGAAAAGGAAGGGAGGAGGGGAAATTAATTTTAAATACGAATGGGAAGGAGGATCATTTTGATAAAGTCTAGCTGGGAGAGGGGAAAGAGATTCATGCAGCGAAGGACATCTTTCCCAACTGATTGCTGATCACTCTTCTTGGCAGTTCCACGAGCCCTTCACAAGTGGTCCGAAAGCTTGAAAGTTTTAATACTCACCAAATCCTCTGAAGCCCGGGCTTGTGCTCTTCGGAAGAGATCCAAGTCATACTCGCTAGTCAGGTTTTCCAACAGAGGTTCCCGAGTGTTCCCATAGGTCTGTCTGTGTTCCTAGGAAAATAACCAGAGCGTGAGTCTTTCTGCTTCTAAGAACTTAATCTATTTCATTTTAGTCAATCCTAACCAGAGGGCCAAGCACAACTATAAGCTATTTATTTAGTGCCTACTATATGCCAGGCATTATACTAGGCACTGGAGACTGAGCAATAAGACTCACTATTACCAGGTTAATGCCAAAAACAACCATTATCCATCCTAGTGAATCTGGAAAGAAAATGCTCCTACACCTTCAAAAGGGAGTTTCATTCTTCTCTAAGTGAGCACTTCGAGGGGCAGAATTCTATGCCTCCATTTCTTCGTCTGAAAATGTGCATGACAACACAAATAAATAAAATATAACAAACCCAAAGGCACTACAAGTTCCTCGAATCTTGAGATCCGGAAGGAACCCTGGTGGATACTCCCATATTTAAAACCAAAGCAAAACAAAACAAAACAAAAAACACAAAATCCCTGAGACTTAGAGTCTGACATTTTAGACTGAAAGGAAAAGCCTCAGCGAGGAAGGGGTATCTGCACTAAGCTGTCCTTGCTAAATTCCATCCCCCGCAGTTGCTGGGCCCAGGACACTGCCTGAGAACTCCAGCCCCAGTGCATGGGGAAAACAGTTTGGACCCTTTAAAAAACACTGTACTAAATATTAGGCAAGAAGAAAGAGACAGTACTCATAGAAAATCAGAAGCATAAAAATAAGCCAGTTCTCAAAAAGTATCAAATCTCACCATGGCAGTCATGACAAATATCCTGGCACCAGAAACAAAGGCCACAAGGGAAACTTCCCTTTTAAACCTCTGATTCTAGCCCTTCCCACTCCATCTGAGACTCCACCTCCCACCCAGAGAATAGAAGATAATGGTTGTTAAGTGGAGTGGATGGCTATCCCCGGGAGAACATTATAGAATTCACATGTATATTACCATATGAAAAAACTATTCACCAGCACCTCCACCTCTATTACAATTACTTCCGCTTCCTCTGGGCCCATCTGACCTGTATCTTTTGCATTTAGACTCTGTCATCTAAGATTTGGGTTCTAAATATTAAGTTATTTCTTCTAGTTTCATAAACATTTTTTTAAGCTTACAAAAAATATCCTATCCAGCATTTTTAACAGGAAGGTTGGGTCCAAATAACCTAGCTCAAGTTCTGGAAAGCAGATGTTTGTAAACTCAATTTCAGGAGCTTTTACTTCAGACATTCTTTCTACCCTTCATATGATTTCTGGGCAAATTACTTCTCGAAACCTCCGTTTTCTTATCTACGAAATATGTAAGACACCACCCATCACAAAGAGTTGTCATAAAGATGATGGGAACGACAAAACCATGGCTAGTGCCTAGGCACATAAGCATTCAATAAATGCTATTATCATGTTACTCATTCCACGTCTACCCAATTTGTAGATAAAAACACTGAACAAGGCAGAGGGAAGCATCTGATTTTGCACCTGACAGCCCACCGCGAGAACCCTCCCCTCTACGAACCCAACAGTCTGGGGTAGGCGTTTAGCTACAATCTGCCCACCACCCATTTCCTGCTGGGCCATACCCATTGCATTCATAAGATTATCATTTTCAAGGCAGTGAGGGTGACCAAAAAAGTAAATACATGGCTTGGCATATTTTTGCCTTAGTGAAACTGTGCTAAGTATCCACAATCCATACATTAAATAACTTAATGCCCAAATAAGTCAATATTCCAACTCCATGAAAAAATAAAAATACACATCAGAAAAAGCCCAAGAGATCACAGAGCAAAACATGCGGTGGGGGGAGGGGCTTCCTATCTCAGAGGGTGATTTTTATTGGAATTTTTCTTCTCTAATACTTTTGGTATTTTTAATAGGAAACATTTAACACATTTATAAATATCAGTCACATATACTTATAAATCATGTTTACAATGAATCTTAACAGTAAATTTTATGCAAAAAATTTCTTGAAGAATTTAAGAAGTTATTAAGAAGTTTATTAAGAAGTTATTTAAGTGAAAACACGGAATCCAAAGCTGTGTTTACAGTAAAATCCAAATTACATAAATAAGGCATTATACAAAAGACTAGGAAGAACTATCCCCAAATGCTAACATGGCTACTTTTTAGGTAGTAGGATGTTTATTTCTGTACACTTTTATTATGTGTTCTGTATTTCCTACTACAAATGTGCATTACTTTTTTTTTTTTTTTTTAAAGATTTTATTTATTTATTTCACAGAGGGAGAGAGATCACAGGAGGCAGAGAGGCAGGCAGAGAGAGAGAGAGGGGGAAGCAGGCTCCCCGCTGAGCAGGGAGCCCGATGCGGGCCTCGATCCCAGGACCCTGAGATCATGACCTGAGCCGAAGGCAGAGGCTTTAACCCACTGAGCCACCCAGGCGCCCCAAATGTGCATTACTTTTGGGGTACCTGGGTGGCTCAGTCAGTTAAGCATCTGAATTTGGCTCAGGTCCTGGGATCAAGCCCAGCATTATTAGGCTCCCTGCTCAGGGGTAAGAATGGGGGGGGGGGGGTTTCTGCTTCTCCTCCTTCTCCCCTAGCTCATGCGCTCTCTCAAATAAATAGTCTTGAAAAAAAAGTGCATTATTTTTAAAACTAGAAAAAAGTTAAAATACTATCCAAAAAATCTTCTTATAGAATACATCACCCAATTAATACTTTTTATCATGCAGGAATTTTGTCTTCCCATTCAAATATACAGACCATCACTTAGTTTGAATACTTTCCCTTATACAGACATCTCCAACATCCTGCTATTTGTTCGAGTGGCTAAATTTAACCCTTTACAACTAAAGTGAAGTTTACAAACAACTACCAGACTAAATTTTTTTTTCATCTCAATTCTAATGACATTTTGTTTCTCAAAGTCTCCTGTTTCCACTCTTAACAACCCAGTGTGTGTTTGGGGGCGGATTATGGCAAACTCTAAGAGCCAGAGAGGGCCCTTCTACTTGAGAATACCAAACGGCAAATCTGAAAAGCAGGGCTTAGAAACCAAAAGCAATCAAATGCGACTGCAAGATTTCATCTTAATCATTTAACTTTTTCTCACCATATATTTCTCTTTCTGCTCTTTGCTCAGCCCAGAATTCCTTTTCTTCCTGAGTTCAGCCACCTTTTCCTTATACCGCAGCTGCCTCTCTGTTGGTGCCTAAAAGGCAAGAGGAGGACACTGTGAAGCTAGGTCGAAAATGCATTATGTCATTCAGTTTCAAAATGAAAGTCACAACGCCAAATGAAACACAACCTGGGCAGGGAAGGAAAACATGCCAGATGTGTGACAGCCACCCCACAAGTACTACGGCGATTTTAAAATCCCAAACTGGGTTCCCAGACCACCATGGTCACTGTCAGTTAATATGGGTTCAAAAATGTACTTATTTTAGTATTAAACCAAACAGTACATAAATTAAGGAGAGATGTCTCCACCAAAGCAACAGGAATAAGATAAAGGTATTTCAATTCAATAAGCATTTCTTGAATGTTTACTGTTTTCCAAGCACTGATACAAGAATGACTGAAACTTTTAAACTGAGTAAGACTAGAACCCCAGACAGACGATAAAAACAAGGGCAGCTACCACTTACGGCACGTGCTTATTACCTGCCAATACTACCTGGGGATGGGTATTTTGTTAGCTGACTACCCTACCAGGCAGGTATTATTCACTCCTTGTTATGAACAAGGAAATAAAGTTTAGGGGAGGTTAGCTGACCCGCCCGAGACCACACAGCTAGTAGCAGAGAATCACAGTATTCAAATCCAGATCTGTTTGGCTCCAAACCCCAACCCTTCCCTCCTCACCAGGCTTCCTCTGCTACCGACCTATAATCTAACCACAAAAACAGACATCCGAATGATGAGCTACGTATACATAATATGTGACAAGGGCTAAACCGGCATCCTGAGAACATTACAACAGAATACCTACAGAAGAAATTCCTCCATGGTAGGAGGTCTGGGAAGAATTTCTACAGCAGCTGAGAAGTGTTCAAGGCCTTGAAGGATGAACACAATCTCTTCTTGGCACAGAGTTAGGCAGAAAAACGGCAAGAGCAAAGACCAAAGGCAGTCATGGAGGAACAAGGAATTAAGCGTCATCAATAAGCAGGAATGTTCAGAGAAGCAGAAAGATTAGGACCAAGCAGCATCTTGGAATCCAAGGCAAGAGAGAAATAGAAGAAAAATGACACCATCCCCAAGTGTCAAATGCTAATAAGCACAAGTCACTGGTGACCCTGGAAACATGCCAGCACAGTGAGGGGGTTTGAAAGTAACAAAGGGTTAAAAAGGAGATGTGACACAAGGACACGGAGCAGCAAGTGTCATCTCTGAAATAATCAGGATTATGTATGATAACTATTATTTTCATAAACAACACGATCCCTTCATTTATGAGACAGAAGTGCTTGTTTCATGAAATTTTACTATCTGGAAAGCAAATATGCTCCTGAGTGTACAACTGAAGACAAGTTACTGAGAAATGCCACGGGGAACAAGAGACGTGGAGAGACCTAATGCCCGATCCTGGGCAGAGGAGATCCAAGACTTGGCTCCCAGACTGTGAGCGGCCAGAGCTTGAACAAGGCCCGTACCTGGTGCCTGGTTGCATGCCTGTTGTTGTCATCTTGCCTGTGGGACAGCATCCTCTCTTCTATCTGCTTATCCCGGCTCTGTGCTCTCACCTGCAACCATCAACAACGTCAATAAATCCACCTGCTTCTAAGACTAAGTTTACTTAAAAGCATAAGAATACAATGGTAATCCCTTGAATTCATGTTGCGCTTTTACTTTCAAAGGGTCTTCACGTTTATTTTCACAATCTCTCCAAGATCGGGTAAGGCAGGCTTCACTGTCTGCTTTCTCAGCCATTAACTGAGAATCAGAGAAGCGAGATCCTCGCGGCTACATGGTGGCTAAGGCGAAGATTTTAATGAAGCTCGGACCCTTCCCGCCGCACAATGGGTAAGAAACGAGAAACTGTGAGGAAGTGCGAGGACAGGGCAAANGGGGGGGGGGGGGGGGGTCAAGTCTCCGGGGAAACTCAACTCTGCAGTGATGTGATCTTAAGACAAATCACATCAGCTCGCCAACAGTTTCTGCTTCACCTTCTGGAAGTGAGTTCTCATATCCAAGCCTGTTCCACTTCACACCAAAACTCGGCATGGTCAAAACACAACGAATCCAACATCCAAGCCTGTTCCACTTCACACCAAAACTCGGCATGGTCAAAACACAACGAATGGTATTTTCCCACAGATCTGCTCCTCCCAAACATTCCCTCTACTGACAGATAGCAACACTTTCTAAACAACTCATCAGGTCAAAAACTTGAAGGTCGTCCTTGATGCTTCTCTTTCTCTTTATCACATCCATCAGCAAGTCTATCAGGCTGCTCCCCTCCAAGATACATCCCGAATCCGATCAGCTCTTACTATCTCCACGGATTCACCACGAGTCCAGGCCACCAGCCACTGCCTGAGCAGCCTTCCAACTAGTCGGCCTGCATCAAACTCTTGCCCCCGACCAGTCCATTCTCCACACACAACAAGCTGTGATTTTTAAAAAGCGTTTAGAAAATATTACACCTCTGCTAAAAGCCCTCCAAGTACTTCCCACCGTCGTCACAATAAAGACACACTCCTTGTCCCAAGGCCTACAGGTCTTTCGGGATCTGGATCCTCCTTCCTCATTTCCCATCATGCTCCAGGCACACTGGCCTCCTTCTGGCCCTTCCAACCCAGCAGCTGATCCCCACTTCACAGGCTTTGTGCCTGCGCATCCTTCCGCCTACATCTCTTCTCCTAGTTCTGGACACAACAGTCTCTTTGCCCTCAGCCATGACTCAGGTCAAATGCCAACTCCTCTGGAATATCTTCCTTAACGACCTGAGCAAAAGCTGTGCCGTATCCCTGTCATCCCCAAAACAGCCATTAACCCCCAAACAGCCACTCTGTATCTTTGGTTTTTTTTCTCTCACAGCATTTATTACTGCATGAAATTCTTCTCTACTTATTCATTTGTATGTGTTTTGCCTCCCCCCATGAGGAAGTTAGCTCATTGAACACAGTCTTTTTATCTCATTCAGAGAATCCTCAGATACCTGTCACGGTATGCAGTCACGGCAATCTGTAACTGAATAAAAATGCCAATATCCTTGATTGCAAATGTTTACCAGGAAATTCAAGGGTAATCACGTATATGCAAATACATTAAAAATCACAGAGCTTTCAATAAATGCAGGAGTCTAATTTTTCCATTTGGGATTCTAAATGTAATAAAAATATGTGTCTTTCAGAAATTTTCCAGATCCTCCAAGTTCCAGCAGTAAAGATGGATTATGTGGAGCCTCACTCCTCTCGTGAAGAAGAAAGCATAACAGAGGAAAGATTCAGGAAATGTTTTCCTTTTTTTCAGAATTTTCTTCCCCAAACTGAATTTTTTCTTCTTCTTTTTTAAAAATAAATTGCTTAACTTGTTCACATTGCCACAAGCCAACAATTTAACAAGCTGTACCTCAGGAAGACTTCTATGTGAAACCATCCACAGTATCAGATCATGATATTTAAAGACAAGAGGCAGAGGACAACTCTTGAAAAAGAGATCATGGTTCTTTTCAGAGAAAGAAAAACCTAGTGCCTTGTCGGCATCTGATGCAGATGTTGGCCGAGCTGTTCCTGTTTGGATCAGGTCTCAGGCAAGTGGTAAGATAATGGGAAGACCTACCACTTGCTCTTACACAAAGCAGAAGAAATGACCTTCCTTATACAAGAGATTTGGAATGAAGAAAAATAAGAATGTCTTCAACCTTAAAATCCATATAAGCATTCAAAGTATACTACTCTGCTGAAAGACTAAACACATAAAGAAATTTCCCATGGTGTGGTCTAGCTGTGAATAAGAGACCAAACTCCTGAATCAGGAAGAACTAATGTTGGCTAGGGATTCTAATTTTTCATAGGATGAAACCGGCTCAGACAGGAATAAATCTGTGACCTTGGCATTGTCAGAAAATAACAGCCACAAGAACAACAGTTAATACTTTGATCCAATGAGCTTGGATAACCTGTCCAAATACTACTCACGCAATCCATATAATTAAGAATGTTTCAACTCTTGCTTCCCCATTATTAGTTCCATCCTTGGTAGCAGCAACCCATGCAGGAATATATGAAATAAGACCTTGGGCTCTCCCAAAGCCATTACCCCCAAATCCCAAAAGTTATTTAGGACTACATTTCTCAAGAATTTAAAAAAATAATTAGCCAAGAGTAAGTGTGATTAAGAGTAACAAAAAGGAAAAATATTCCATGGAAACAGAGAAAAAGGAAAATAATTTTGAAAAAATTTAAAGAGTAGAATGTCTTCTGAGATTCGTGAGAAGAGAACCTAATGCATAAATATTGAGATCACATATTTATGCAAATTATTTCCAATGGAAAAGGTCCCTGGCAGTTGTTGAAGTCAATTTTCAAAGGAAAGTATCAAGGCGCTAGAAGATGATATTCTAAATATTCCATGCATAATCTCCCTATTAATTTCCTTCAAAGCATCCATTACCTACTAGAATTCTTTTATCTGTTTAACTATTTTTTTTTCAAAAAACTGTATTTTTATTATATTTCCTCCACTAGAATGTAAGAAAAAGGACCTTGCCTACTTGGTTCACACTGGATCCCCAGTGTTTAGCAAAGTGCCTGGCAAACCTTAAGTAAGCACTCACTTGGTAAGTACACGTCAAGTAATGACTACAATTACCTTGCATTCATCAGCTGAAAGGTTATGATAGAGCGGGCATCCTGAGATGGAGAAATGTCTCTCGTGTTTTCCTGTAAGATGTCCTGTTAAAAGAGGAAAAAACTTAATCTCGAGATAAAAGATTTAAGCTCATAAAATGACAGTTTTCTGTATGTCAACCATGTTATTTTGCTCTATCATTTTATCCAATACATATCTGATTACAGATTGAATCCACCAAAGGTAAGTGATGTCAGGCCCAAAACTTGCACCCACAATAAATTCTTTTTCTTCCACAGGATGGACCTGGCAATCTGAACATACTTGTATATGTTCAGTGTCAACTGTAGTTCCTTCTGTACTTCTGATAATGTATTTCTCAAATTCCAAAAAAAACATAAAGCCATACATTCATAACAAAGGAACAAAAACAAATGAACACTTCCTTTCAGTGAAATTTAACTTTCCTATGCTAAATTTTCAAGTTATATGTATATTAAGTGTTCCTTCTTTTCTATTATATAATGCTATCCAATCTGAATTGAGCTTTTCTCAATAATCAAAAGAAACTTACAGAAAATAAAGAAAACGAACTCTTCTAATCTACAAATAAGCATATTTTGATCATTTTGAACCAGATTAAATATATTCATTTTTTTGGAGGGGGACTGATTTTGTTTAAAGATTTAGGCTTCTTCTGTAATCAGACTTTTAAATAGGCAGTTAGTATTTACAATAGCCAAGATATAAAAGCAACTCAAGTGTCTATCCATAGACAAATAGATAAGGAAAATGAGTTTTACACACACACACACACACGCACACACACAGAGGAATATTACTCAGCCATAAAAAAGAATGAGATCTTGCCACTTATGATATGGATGGACCTAAAGGGTATTATGCTAAGTGAAATAAGCCAGTCAGAGAAGACAAATACCTTATGATTTCACTCGCATGTAGAATGTAAGAAACGAAACAAAGGAACAAGCAAAGGAAAAAAAACAACAGCAAACTCTTAAATACAGAGAAGAAACTGGTGGCTGTCAAAGTGGGGAGGGGAGAAAAAGGTAAAATAGATAAAGGGGATCAAGAGTACATTTATCTTAATGAGCACTGGTTAATGTATGGAACCGCTGAATCACTACTGTACACCTGAAACTAATCTAACACTGTAATAAATAAATAGGAAGTTAGCACATGGTTCTGGGAAACACAAAGGGAACTCAATGTTACTTCCTTTTTACACATCTCTTTGGGTAATGGAGACATTGGCATTTAAAAAAATCATACATGATTTATGGAGTAAGCTTTAAAGGATGAAATTAATCCAAGTACTGGGGGAGAGAGGAATTAATATATGATGTACAGGCTGCCATTTCTTCAGGACTGTATTATAAAAAATATGATTTTAGAGATCCATTCAATTTATCTTGCACAGAAAAAACTACCCTCAGTGATCAAACACTATGTATAAAATGTAAAGCATTAATACTATAGAAAGCCTTCTTTCTATAGATATTTCTTAAAAATACTTCTATAAATATTTCTAAGAAATTATGCATCTATAACTTCTGGGTAAATTATTCAAGTCATGTCTTATTCTAGAATATATAAACTAAAACCACTCTAATGTGTCTATATCAAAAGTGTTAAAGGATAGGTAGTCTACTGATCCAGCAGTTCTACTGCTATAAATTTATTCCTACAGGTTTTCTAGGAAGATACCAAAATACACACATACAAGGCTATCCACTACAGTATTATTCAAAATAAATAAAATGAGGAATAATCTAAAAGTCAATCCATACTGGGCAGTTTAAAAATTTGTAAGCTATTACTATAATGGAATTCTCTGTATTCTTTAAACAGATGGAACTCTAAGTAATGCAAAATACCCAAGATGCCAAACCATTGTATTTTCTCTTTTGTGAATAACAAAATAGAAATATATGTATATGTACACACGTGTG
Organism: Ailurus styani; assembly: GCA_002007465.1. NCBI lineage: Eukaryota > Metazoa > Chordata > Mammalia > Carnivora > Ailuridae > Ailurus > Ailurus styani. Next base: position 2,642,114 of record LNAC01000091.1, read on the forward strand.
TGTGTCCGCACATATACACAACTTAAAGCATTCATAAAAAGCTACCCAGGATAGTTTTATATCCACAGATATGAGTGAAGGAAAACTTTTATTTATGCATTTCAAGGCTCTTGTAGGGTTTTAATACCCTAGAGCACAGAATACTTTTATACCAAAATTATTTTTAAAAATCAATGATGTTATTTTGCTGAACATAAAGAGTGGAATAGGATCAAAGATAATTTCAGGATTTTTTTTTTAATTAATCTCCATGCCCACCATGGGGCTCAAACTCACAATGCTGAGATTAAGAGTCACATGCTCCACTGAGCCAGCCAGGCACCCCCTTACCAAAAATAATTTTGGAAGCTCAGGTTCATACTTTTCAAACTTTGCCAACACATTAATGGCAAAAGTCAAAGTAAACTTTCCTCTGATGCAACAGATTTACATTTATCCTCTTATCTACCCCACTAAGGGGGTTAAGTACTGAGCATAAATAACATACAGTTAGGCCCAACTCTGACCTCATCTCCTCCTGTGCATTCTGGTTGCTCTGCCCTAGGCATACTGGCCCCTAAGTGTGCCTCAAACTGCTTAAGCATTCTCTTGTCCCACAGCCTTAGCACTTGTCTGTATGTGAGTGTGAGTGTGTGTGTGTATGGTTGTATATATGCACAATAAATACCTGACCCTCTCAGCACTCCCTAATTTTCCTCCAAGGAAATCTCTCTAGTTGACGCAGTATGTATCCACACGTTTTGCCTTCCCCAGTTAGGACTATAAGCTCTAGAGGGTAGAAGCTTTGACATGTTCACAGCTGCACCCCCAGAACCTAAAACAGCATCTGGCACGTGGCAAACAGAGCACACAGATGTAACAATTTAGGGAAGCATGAAGACTCTAAGGGAAGCAGAGCTTGAGTCTCTGTCCTTACCCTCTTTAAGCACATTAGCTAGTTCTCAAATACTAATGTTTATATGATGATGTCTGTGCTTAGTTTGTCATCATTTACCCAAGGAAACTCATTGAGGCCTGAAATGATTAGCTTCTTTGATGACTGGTGTGATGTTCAGGGGAACTTAAGCTCTAGGCATTCTGAGGAGTTGAAATTATCAGAGAAATTGGTGCTAAGACCAGGAAAATATCCAAATAAATTAAATGCTAGGGAAAACATACTGTGGGCCTCTAAAGCAACAGCTTACTCTGTTCTACCTTTTTTCTGAACCTGGTGGCCCCATTGAAAAGTTCACAAGTCTGAGAAGTAGACCCAGTGGAGAAAAGCCTGTAATCTCAGTCAGCTCCTTCCAACTCTAAACAAAAGCTTAACCCCAACATTTGCACTGAAGCTCACCTTAAAGGAGCATTAATAAGGTTTAAACCATTATAAGAATCTGTCAGTAACAGGTAAAGGTCATAAGAAAACACTGAGATATTCATTTATCTGAAAATAGATACTTGTCCAGTTTATACTTATTAAGTACACAAAACCTAAAACCACTGAAGTCACAAAAGTCCAGCATCCCATCTGTGCCCTTTTAGTTTCACAGCCACACGATAAGAAATCTGTTTTCTGGGCGCCTGGATGGCTCAGTCATTCAGCGTCTGCCTTCAGCTCAGGTCATGATCCCAGGGTCCTAGGACCGAGCCCCACGTCCGGCTCCCTGCTCAGCAGGAAGCCTGCTTCTCCCTCTCCCACTCCCCCTGCCTGTGTTCCCTCTCTCGCTGTCTCTCTCTTTGTCAAATAATTAAATAAAAATCTTAAAAAAATAATAATAAAAGGTCGTCTGGGTGGCTCCGTGGGTTAAAGCCTCTGCCTTCGGCTCAGGTCATGATCTCAGGGTCCTGGGATCGAGCCCCGCATCAGGCTCCCTGCTCAGCAAGGAGCCTGCTTCCTCCTCTCTCTCTGCCTGCCTCTCAGGCTACTTGTGATTGCTCTCTCTCTTTCTCTCTCTGTCAAATAAATAAATCAATAACATCTAAAAAAAAAAAAGAAATCTGTTTTCTCATTTCTTTAACAGCCCTGGCCATACAACCAGCATTCTGCATTAGCATACACTCCTCACTGAGCTCGAACTATGCACCACACAATAAGCAATAAGCCATTTGGAGATAACCGGTCTTCTGTTTTGTTTTTGCTGGAAAAAGGAGGAAATTTTTCACAGGGAGAAGCTCTCAATAAACTGATGGGTGCGTCACACTTCTTGTCCTTGCACCAGATCTATTATTATGAACAACAGGTCAAGAAGCAAAAATATTCTCTACTTGAGTGTGCAACTCAGTGATACTCTGAGAGCCACTGAAGAACCTAAGAAGCTAGACCACAGAAGAACACAAAATATCTCTTCATGATCCTAATTCCAGAGGGTGAGAACCATGGAACACAGGTGTCATGAAGCCAGTCACACTCACCTAGAGAGTTACAGCCTGGAGTAGGACACTTCATATTGAAATTGTAGCTTTCATGGAAGCGACGGCGCTTGGGGCGATGAGAGAGATCGCTGCCCGAGTCCTTCAGGGACATGTCCTTGGCAATGCTCTCATCATGAGACACGTTGGGGCTGGAGATGTCTATATCAGACTCAGAAGAAGGGGCATTTCCAGTTGGAGTTCGAGGTGGAGACTCATCGTGATCAGCTGTATTTTTAGTTTCTAAAGCAAAAGCAATTGGTAGAGCTCATGAGTGGGGTTCATTTATTTAGAGGTTTACTATTCAGAAGAGTTTATGGGCTTCCCAGATCCTCTATCATTTAACCAGGGACTTTTAGCCACTTGTCTGCTATAAAGCTACAAGGAAAATGAAGAGAAACTAACATCATTCCTTTGTGCAACTTTACATTCTGAGTAAAATTCAGTTTGGGGTTTATCCTAACACATTTCACTTATCTGTATTTCTCATAAGCCCCCCATCATGGGTAACCAAAACTGGACAGAAGAAATTTTTCTTTAAAATGACCATCCATGGAGTACCTGGGTGGCTCAGTTGGTTAAGTGTCTGCCTTTGGCTCAGGTCATGATCCCAGGGTCCTGGGATTAAGCCCCACTTGGGGCTCCCTGCTCAGAGGCAAGTCTGCTTCTCTCTCTCCCTCTGCCCCTCCCTGCCAACTTGTGTGATTTCTCCCTGCCCCTCTCAAATAAATAAACTCTTAAATAAAATAACCATCTAACTTGCCTTCCAGGAAACATACAGGATAGGAGATAAATGAAAATGGGTATCTTTCTGGATGACAGATTTGGTGTGAGAGTGTGCATGAACTTGACTCTCGAGCTACCCTATTAGTTACCTAACAATTCAGATTATAAATCATGGGTTGTACACCAAACGCCTACAAGGGCTGAGCAAGGCCAAATTGAGAATCGACCGTCCCCCTCAAGAAGACAACTACTGGGGCGCCTGGGTGGCTCAGTCGTTAAGCGTCTGCCTTTGGATCAGGTCATGATCCTGGGGTCCTGGGATGGAGCTCCACATCAGGCTCCCTGCTCACTGGGAAGCCTGCTTCTCTCTCTCCCACTCCCCTTTCTTGTGTTCCCTCTCTCGCTGTGTCTCTCTGTCAAATAAATAAAATCTTTAAAAAAGAAGAAGACGACGACGACTACGAAGAAGAAGAAGGAGGAGAAGAAGATGATGACTAAGAAGAAGAAGAAGAAGAAGACTACTATTCCAATCCAGTCAATACTGTGAGTGAATGGCCACCTCATGGTCCCAGGGCTTTCCAGTTTTTTAAAAGAAACTAGTAACCCAGGTGTTTGTTGTTGTTTTGTTTTGTTTTGATGAAATTCTGTATTTTCAAATGCTGGCAACAAACTTTTAAAAAGGTAAACGCTGGGGCACCTGAGTGGCATAGTCGGTTAAGCGCCTCAGTTTCAGCTCTGGTTGTGATCTCAGGAATCCTGAGATCAAGTCCCAAGAGTCTGCTTGCGAGTCTGCTTGTCGCTCTCCTTCCCCCTCTGCTTCCCCACTCTCTCTCTATAAAATAAATAAATACGTCTTTAAAAATAAAATAAAAAAAAGGTAAACACCATGCAAGCAAACCAACAGAGCATGTTGGCAGGCTAGATGTCACAGTCTGTAACCCGTGCTGGGAGGCATCTGATGTGGGCTGGTGAATCACAATCTCAACAGCCCACCATCCCCATTACCAAGGTCACTCCTCCTCAGAAATTCAGAGATAACTGGACTGACAAGCATGACTATAGGAAAATCTGGTGCCAGCCTTCTTCATCTATGGGTAAAAGGGCTCCAGTCTCTTTTGCCTATTATGGGTTCCATCTAACATACTTGTTACTCTAGACTTTAAAAGTACTCTAGTATAAAACTGTCCTCAGCAACACATTCAAGAAAGGAATCAGGCAAACAGCATTTACCTAGCTGAATTTTGTCAGTATTGGGCACCTATCTGCAATGGCCCCAAGCCTTCCTTAAGAGGAAATTGACGAGATCCTCTCTGTAATTGACCAAATGATTCCATACTCACTCACCTCTATCTGAAAAGTCAACCACTTGCTCAGTTTCTGAGCCAGATGAACGAGTCTGCCGAAGGGGGTATTTTTTTGGAGTCACCGGGGTAGGCTGCTGCTGACTACGGGTCACTCTTCTGGTGGAATAAGCAGGCTCCTCAGTGCCAAAAGATTGCAAATTTCGAACAGGACTGGAATCTGATCCCCAATATTAAAAGATAACAAAATAATTAAAAAGAAAAGAAGGAAATTTGTTTTATTTCTTATCCATATGATCTATTAGCACGTATGCCCTCTTCTTCATACCTCACAAAATCCAACAGAGTTAAAATATCTATTTAATTAAAGCCTACATCAGATGTAGAGGTGCAATATAGTATAGAATTAACAGTTCAGCTTCTGGAATCAAGACTGACTCCCATTCCATTCCACTCCACCATACCAACTAGCTATTGCATCTTGGGCAAGTTCATCTCTTCAAGCCTTTTCCCTGATTTACAAAAAAGGTAAAATACTAGCTGCGCATTCCTCACATTGGCTGTGAGAAGTTGAGTGAAATACTGCATATAAACTTCATTTAAGGTGATCCCTGGTACCTAGATCTAGTGCTATCTAAATATGAGCTGCATCCTCTTTCTTCCCTTAGTCCAACCCACCATAAAACACATATTCTACTACGAAAGGTGTAACGATATACAAACATTTCCTTTCTTTAGGGATCTCTTGTGTTCTTCCTGATTACACTCTCTGATACTCTGAAGCAAAGTCATAATAGACTTATGACAAGTGAGGCCAAGAACACAGTTTTTGGAATTTTTTTAGATACCAAAGCCTATTCTGAAGCACCTGGCAGCCTTGTTACATCTCTAATTTGATGACACTTTAAAAAGAACTAGAGAGGGCGCCTGGGTGGCTCAGTGGGTTAAAGCCGCTGCCTTCGGCTCAGGTCATGATCCCAGGGTCCTGGGATCGAGGCCCGCATCGGGCTCTCTGCTCAGCGGGGAGCCTGCTTCCTCCTCTCTCCTCTCTCTCTGCCTGCCTCTCTGCCTACTTGTAATCTCTCTCTCTGTCTGTGTCAAATGAATAAATAAAATCTTTAAAAAAAAAAATAAATAAAATAAAAAATAAAAAAAAATAAATAAATAAAAAGAACTAGAGAAAGATTCAAAGGTGAGATTAAAGCATATTTTAGACGACAAAAGATTTTAAGGTGCTATATAAATCTCACAGGTTCTCCTAAGAAGAAAACTGAAATTCTCAAACTTTTCGGTAAAAAAAGCACACAGCTAGGTTATCGGCTTGCATATCTCCAGAAGGCTTAATTCATAACAGAATCTACATTTTGCTTTTGAGAAGGCCACCTTACATAGACTACATTGTGAATGATACCCCTAGGAGCTGTGCAACTCCCCAGTTATGAAGTATAACAACTAGGAAGAAAAAAACCACACACACACACAACTAGGAAGAGACCCAGCTGTTTTGAATATTTACAACTTTCAGGTGTCCGGGGCATGACCAATTACACTTTGTAAGAATATTACTACCCTTCCTTTGCATATGCTGTTCCCTCTGCCTAGAATAACATTTTCCCATCTTTCAACTTGTAAATTCCTACTAGATCCTTCAGGAATTCCACCTTGGAGATCTGCCCCAAGTTGCTGGGCCCATCTCTGAGCTTCCAAAATAAGCTATGCAAACCTCTCAGAGCCCTTACCACAACGCATGACCATGATTGACTGACATTTCTATATCTTGCACTGAACTGTGAGCACCTTAAGGGCAGGAACTATGATTTTTCTATCACGGCATTCCAGTACACAGCATAGTATCTGAATTACAGCAGTCATTTATCGATATACCCACTGTGCTAAAAAAAATAAACACAAACTGAGACTCAAGAGACAACAGCATGACTTCACCTGAAATGTTAAATTCGAAAATAAAAGAACAGCTGTTGAGAATGTTCCCATTTTCTTGCCTGAAAAACTGTTTTTCTCTCATTTTGCAATGTACTCATGAAGCAGTAACCATATCGGCACTATTTAAGTGCTCGAAGCATATGACAGTTTTTTTCGCCCTTAATCTGTTATCACCTATTGATTATCAGCTTTGTACATTAACTGCAACCTTCTTTCCTCCCCAGGGAATCCCAGAGCAGAACCAGGAGGGATCAGGGGTACCCTCCAAATATAAGCCGAGATGGCTCAAACTGCACAAAAGAACCTTCAAACTACCTTCCAACACATAGATTCTCCATTCTTTGCTATCAAAGGAAAACTCTAGGTATTTACAACTGACAGTTGGGTGAAACTATTTATATCTACTAATTGTGTCTGACTACATTACAGAATTAAATATAAGTTTTGGAAGTACTGAGAAGTACTGAATCTCCTCCAAAAACAAGTTCAAGAGACTATTCTAAGTCCCTAAGTCTAACCCATTCTAACAGAAAGTGAAGAGATGGCATTCCCATTTTATTGATGGAAAAACTATAGTCTAAAAAAAAGTGAAGCGACTTAAGACATCCATGTGTCACACAGCCATTGGACAAAGCTCCTTTGGGTCTACAAATTGGACAACACCCCCAACAGAACCATTTTTAAAGACCCGATACTTCCGCAGTCATTCACTCTGCATTTTATCAGATTCTGTCACCTACACCAAGCCTAGGGACCACTTTCCATGTTAAAACAATAATATGATGACCAGTGAGTAGGCTGTGAGGCATGGTCAGGAAGAATGAATTCTTATACCTTGGGAACTCTGGCTCAGCCGGGCTGAAGAGCGAGTAACTCGGGCAGATCGCCGGGATGTGCCATCACTCTCTGAACTGTCTGTGTGCTCGAGATCTGTAGAAAAATCGGAATCTTCGGTTCCATCTGAACTACTGCCTGCATTCCTCTGTAACACCATAGATCCAGACATTAGCACAGAAGCATTTATTCTGTGGGTTTGTGTTAACACTGGAAATAAAATGAACCATGATCCTGAAAACACTAAGGAAGGATTCCACCAGCAAATTCCCTTTACTTAAGGCATTTACACGGAACAACCTACAAACAATGCACTTTTATTAAATGAATGAAAGAGAGAATTAATTCTTACTACATTGACACTAATTCTGAAACAAGTCCATTTATCGGTCAGTACTACAAACTGGAAATAAAAGTACCCAAATTCAAAATACGACAATACTATGCACTTAAAGTCCATGGTGGTGAGAAAAATACCAGTGCTAGTCTCCTTTTAACTTTAAGAGTAGCTTTTGTTCAAAGTCTCCACGAAAAGCCATCATGTTTTTTTAAACCATATTCTAATTCAAAATATTATGATCTACAACTCTGATCCCAAGAGAACTTAAAGAGAAAGACTAAAATTCTTCTTTCTTATGTTATCTACCTACGAAGTTTCTCTGCATGAATACCAAAAGTGCTTTAAAAAAAAAAAGTAGCTTGCACACGAAGACTGGTAGATATTCAAGAACAGAGATTTTATCATCTCTTCAATTAATAATTGTTTGTCAATTATTAGCTTCCCGAAGCATGATTAGTCAAACAGATAACTTTTAACAATTGAACATTAACACTATACCCTTTAATAAGCCAGAAAGGGGAAGAGTATTTGCTTAGAAAGCCCTACAAAACTTCAAGCTAGAAGCCCCCTGGTTTTTTTTATTCAAAACCCTTAGGGCCAGTTGTGTTTGAAATTCGTAACTTTTTGGCTTTTTGGAAAGGGAATACTTTGCATATACCCCGCAAGCAACACCCCATCAACAAACACATTTAATATTTCTACAGCAGAATATATAAACAATCACCCAATGAGACACACAAAAACTATAAGTAGCCTCAAGACAGTTTAAGACAGGTTTTGCCAACCAAATAGGTTACTAAAAACACTTATATTTTCAAAAGCTCTTTGTATTTGGGAACTGCAAAAAGGGGACTGTGGACCTATTCCAAGGCACCAATACTATTTCAGCGTTTGTGAGCCTTAATATAAATACCACCTATGAGTGCAGGCCATTTTAGGATAAAATAAAAGGTACAAATGTTTGAAAACCTCTGTGAAAAGAAAGATTTCTGCAGAAATGAGCAAGAACACCACACAGCTTTCCAAATAGTTCAAGGGTAATCTGCCCAGAAATGAGCAGAGGCTCCAGAGTCACAGAAAATCCATAGGATGAAGAGGGAGCCTTAAAGGTCGTCTAGTCCATTACCCAGATACTTGAATCCCTGACCATCCCCTCCTGGTCTGACCCCGGAATTCGGCTCTTCTCTCTGGCTTTCACCATCTACTTCCCATCTTACTCCACAGCAGACTTAAGCTCCCTCACTTCCCTCCCACAATACTTAGTATATACCCCAAGTAGAGAATTTACCAGGTCCTTCTACAGTTATTTATATGTCTGTATTCCCCATCAGACTGTGATCTCCTTAAGCCAGAGATCATGTCTAATTAATCCGTGAATTCCCAGCAACTAGCACAGTAGTGAGTAGTTAATAAACATGTGTTGAATTGAATTAGATTTGTTCCGTACTCCTGGCTCCGCCATTGCCTAATGGGAGTGGCTTGGGGCACTCCATTAGGTCTCTGCTTGTTCAGCTGCAAAGAAAAGAGATGGGGGTGTCCCTAGGTGACCTTATAAATCCTATCTAACTCTGGAAAGTTTTTGCCTTTACGAACTCATTTTCTGACCGCTGTACAAATGGGCAAATAAGGAAAAATCACGGCTTAGATGCAACTGGCCCGAGTGGGATCCCAAGAGAGTGGGCGCTGGTTCCCTACCACCCAGTCCTCCGCTTTGTTGTGCCCCCCGCCTGGAAAGGAAGGATGCTTCAAAACCCCGCCTACGCACCTATCAGCATCACCGGCCGGGAGGGCGGGGATTCGTGCCACCCAATGGCGCTACGGCTACACCGCGCCCCCACGGGACAGACTGCCAAGCCTAGCCAATCAAGAGAGGAGGGATCGTTCTCCACAGCCAGTCGGAGAGCGGGAGGGCCCGGCCCCGACACCGCCCCCGCACGCGGGGAGGTGACCGTTGGACCCAAATGGGCGGTGCCACCAGCCAATCAATATGCTTCTAGGCGTTTCAGCGACCAATTAACGAGAAGAACGCCTCCGAGCCAGGCAAGCAGAGGGCGGGAATAGTTGCAAGCATAGGCCGAGGCCAGGTTCAGGCCCACATTTTTCTGTTGGGTACGGACAGAAGAGTGGGTTGCCGAGCTAGGTTCGGGGGAGCGGGAAGTTGGAACCCAACCACTGTGAGGCGTGGCCAACTGCGTCACGTTGCTCAATCGACTGTCCTTAGACACCCGCCATCCCTTCGGTCCCGTTCCTCTCACCTTCCTTCGCGGCATTGCCGGCGGCTGCGGCCCGACAGTTCCGATTCGGGCAGCGGCGGCAGCAGCAGTAGGAACGGTGGCTCCGGCGGGCTCCGTGGCGGCCTCTGTAGCAGTCCCAATCCTGCGGACGATCCCAAGTGCCTCCTGCTTCACAGCGTCTAGACCCTTCTGCGCAGGCGCCGCGGGCTGAGGCGCTTTTTCCTTCACTTCCGGCTGGGGCTCGCGTCACCTGACGTTGAGGGCCAGAGAGGCTGCTGGGAGGTTCGCTCCTCCTGGTGAGGCTCCTGAGTGCCATTTTGGAGTTGGGCAGAAAGTAGCACAGTAGTAGAAATCCGGGCCAGCCATTTTTAGTTAGGGGATTGGCACCTTTTGTCGACGTGGGCAGCCATTCTTGTTTGGGGCTAAAGCCTGACAATTGAAGTTAGCCGTTCTCATCTTTACCTTGGGCAAAATTTCCCTTCCCGGTCGTTTTGCTTTCTGAAGTCGAGGAAGGAAACCCCCAGAATCCATCAGGTGGCTGAGGTTTAACTCTTTCGTTGCCTAATGGCTAAAGGACATTTCTGTTTATCATATAAACTCAAAGTTGGGAAGGGATATTTTGCACAAGAAATTGTATCTTAAAAGCCATTCTATATCTCAAAGTGGTGGGAATGGGGGCTTGTGAAAGGAACTAAAGGGTAGCGTCCATCATCAGGAAGTTTGTTGTCTATCTGGTAGAGGAGACATTGTCCTTGCCCTTAGAGAACAAAAAGTAAGTTAGTCGTTCATGTCGCGGAAAGAGGTAAAACCGTTCTCCTGAAGCTGTAGTTCCAAAGAATCCCCAGTTTCACTCAATGGTGAGCGCCCACCTCCTTCCCCCGCTCTGTATGGGTTTGAGAGCCCTGGGTGGCCCGCGGGGGTGGGGGCGGGTGCCGGTGCGGTACCAGAGTCGGAGAAGCAGTGAACCCCATTTAGCCCAAGTGACCTCTGGAAATCCAAATGCTTGAGCCAGGAGTTGGGGGAGGGAAGAAGAGGAAGGAATATTTTTAGTGAAGCTGGAGCTTAAAAAAGGCACGGATATTTAAATAATAATAATAATAATAATAGGGTCGGTTGTGAGAGGGAAGAAAAGTTGGTCAAGGATGTCAGGCTGAAAAAGCCATTTAAAAAAAGCTGGGAAGTGGAGAGCAAGCGTTGAGGATTTAACCTCGCTGGAGGAAATGCTTTCAGAGGACCAAAGGTTGGCGGAAAGCAAGGGGGTGGAATCCAGGCATGCCCAGTCAGTAAGTGAGAATCCTGGACCCCGGTTTCACTTGAGTTTTCCCCCACGAGCCGAGCTAAAGAACAAAGCAGTAGAAGGTAAACATCTGATTGATGAGAAAAACAGAAGACTCTGAAGAGTTAAAGTTCCAGACTCTTAGCCAGCACTGTTGTTGTGTGGGATATTCTGGGCCTGTGGTAACACAGGCAGCTTACAGTATTTTGTATTTAGCTTTCAGTGTCGTATAAATACGTCTGAATAACCTACCTAAGGTTGAACTGCACATAAGAACTTGATGGAAAAGGGCTGACGTTTCTTCCACTTGTATCTCTTCAGCATTTAATTTCCCACTATTACTGTTATTTTGCACTTCCTGGTGTGTTCTTGAGGTCAGTCATGGATGCTCTGGCTCCCAGACTAGGGTAAGGAGCTCTTGTGTTATGACCATATCTCAGTTTTGTGTATCATCCTTAATAGTGTGCCCAGACCGTGCTCTGCCCACACTAAATGCTTGCTAGTCAATCAGACCATGTTTACCATTCCACAGTTCCTGAATGGATAGCCCTCAAAGATGATGAAATATCCCTCCCTGGAAATTAGTATTTTAGAATAAGATCTTATCCTGACTTAACCATTCATCATACAAATACCAGCATTACAGATGTTCAACATTAATCGCTTACCCTGGATTCTCAAACACTGCAGCTGATGCTGAAGAATTTACAGTTTCATTTAGACATGGTTCTTGTCCTTGGAAAGTGTGCACTCTGGAAGAAAGATGAAGAAAACTAACATCAATAGGATAGAAAGATGATCAAAAGGAAAATGTGTACTTAGGATGAAAAGGGAACAGCCAGGTATATTTAGAATGGGGAAGAGGGAACCCTAATAGCTTTTTTTTTTCCTTCCTTTCTTTTTCTGAATCAAATATAATTTTTACTTTGAGGGTCATTTTCATCATGGCACAATTAGCTCTTGAAGCAAGAACTGATGTTGGTCTCAAAGTTTCTTGACTAATTGCCCCTGGCCCAGGCTCATCTGCCAGATTTCACACAGGCCGCTCAGCTCCGCCATTTCTTCTGCCTTTACACTTTCACACAGGCCTTTTCTCCTGCCTAGATGCATCTTTATTGAATATTTACTTTCTTCAGAAAGTCTTTCCTGATTGGGGCGCCTTGTCGGCTCAGATGGCTAAGTGTCCGACTCTTAGTTTCGGCTCAGGTCACAATTTCATGGATCATGGGATAGAGCCTACCACCTCAAGCTCTGAGCTCAGCAGGGAGTCTGCCTGAAGATTCTCTCCCTCTGCCCCTCCCCCACTCGCTCTCTGGATCTCTCTTTCTCTGAAATGGATAGGTAAGTCTTAAAAAAAAAAAAAGAAACTCCTGATTTATTCATTCTAAGGTAGTAGAGCATAATGATACATTATTTTACATTTACTGCTGTATTTATACTTTTCCTTATACAATTTTATTGTTGTTCTGTTCCCCTTTCTCCTTTCCAAACAGATAATAGGAACTTCTATTTATTTTATTCATAGCTCTACTAGTACCCAGTCCAGGGCTCTGATGTCAGATCAGGAACTGACTTTCGGCTCTGCTGCTTTCTGTCTGGGTTGCTCTCCGGCAGGTTTTTATTTTTTATTTTTTATTTTTTTTTTATATAAATTTTTTTTTAAGATTTTATTTATTCATTTGACACAGAGTGAGAGATCACAAGTAGGCAGAGAGGCAGGCAGAGAGAGAGAGAGAGGAGGAAGCAGGCTCCCTGCTGAGCAGAGAGCCCGATGTGGGCCTCGATCCCAGGACCCTGGGATCATGACCTGAGCCGAAGGCAGCGACTTTAACCCACTGAGCCACCCAGGCGCCCAACCGGCAGGTTTTTAAATTTGTGCCTCAGTTTTCCTATCCGTGAAATGAAGACGTTAACAGGCGCCTCACACGTTATTGTAAGGATTCAAGGAGACAACTGTCGGAAAGCACTTAGCACAGTTCCTGCCTCAGTAAATACTCTGTAAATGGCTGTCATTACTAATATTTATAGTCCCAGTCACCCTAGTCATGGCTAACATCATGCTGTTAGTGAATATATCTTTACGGGGTCTAGCGATTTGCTTTTGTCTGTTCAACCTCACCTCGGCTCAAGAAACACGGGAGTGATTACTCCGGGAATTTTATCCCACCTAGGTTTTGGGTCACACCGTATATGGGCAAGACACCATATCGCCGCAAGCCAGTAATCTCCTGGTCCCCAAATACTGTAGAGGATTAAGGGGAAAATAGAAGGATGAGCAAGGGTCAGAAGTGGTACGGAGGAGGAAGTAGAGTGTTTTGTCTGGAGGGTAAAGGAGAGGATTTCTAGAATAGGTGAAAGAAGAATGGGATTTCATAGAACAGATGAGTTTGCCAGTGGGTGAGAAGAGGGGCTTTCCATGCAAAGGGAGCAAGCAGTGTGCACAAAACACAGAGGGACAGAGCAGCATCGGGCCTGGAGGTGCCTAACAGCAGGGTGGAATTGGGGTGGTTGCCAAAGGAAGAGGCAGGAATGGCTTTGGCGATGCCCTGCTGAGGAGCCTGGACTGGAGGTGATGGGACATCTCTGAAGGACTTTAAGCAGAGTAGTCTCACGATCGCACTCGGACTTTAGAGACCTCTTCCTGGAAACCGTGAGGGGGACTAATCAGAGTGTCAGGGAGACCAGTGAGAATCCTGCCATAACAAATAATAACCTTATCCAGAGTTGAAGAGGAACTGAACAGGGCAGGGGGCGTGTATGTTCTTGTGCCTTTTCTTTCTTGTATCTGTATCTTGTGTCCTCAGTCACATTTGAAAGCTCCCTAAAAGATCCCTCAGTTTCCTTTAAAATGCTCCCCTTGCTAGTAAAATGATAGGTACCATATTTCGAATGCAAAGTGGAGTTTTTTGTCGTTTGCTTCAAAGGTCTGGAAGCTCCTGGAGACTGGGAGCCTTGCCTGGCCGGCTAGCCTGCCTCCAGCTTCTCCCTGGCTGCCTGACGTCTTCAAGGGCTCCGTAAATGCAGCAGCTTCTGCCAAGTGTTGGCTCAGTTAGGTAAGACTTGCACAGAACCAGCCACCCTCTCTCCTCTAAGCCTGTTTTTGACCAGGGATGTGCCCAGGAGGGGTTAGAGACAGTAGTTTCCTGTGCGTGCAGACAACTGTCCTGTAAGGTAGAGAAGCCTGCCTTGACCTTTGGAGTGGCTAGCAGCCAGGCCAATCTCATGACTTCTGAGTCGAAGCATTGTCCTAGTCCCTGTCCCTTTAGGAGACCTTCAGAGGTTGCTGATGTGACTGTAATTCATACTAAAATCTTTTCATTCACAGCTGCCCTCAACATGGAGTCAGCACAGTCACTAACGGTCACTTCTGTGTCACTCTATCTCACTCTCACTCACTCTTCTTCTGTCTCACTCACTCACTTGGAGGTGGCCTGGAACTTCTCTTACCTTCTTGGCCATTCGTGAATTTGGTTCCTCCATCACCCTTAATCTACCACCCGCCCCCAACCCCACCCCGAGGAAGGTATTGGACAGATCCCAGCAGGCTCAGGCACCGCCCCCCCGCCTCTGCAGCTCTGTTATAAATAACCACCCAAACTAAACAGTCAAATAACCACATTTTGAGAATTGCTTTTAAAAAAAATCACCCTAATTCTGATTCAATAGCAGTTCTCCCACTCCTGCCCTTCATCTCCCCCCTTCCTCCACTTATCTACCTCCTCTCCCTGATCTAAGCTCCCCAGGGAAGTCAGTCTGCACACAAAGGCTGCGAGTGATGAAGACATCCTTTTCCATATTTGACAGGGCCAAAGCCCTCCAGGGCTGTAGTTATAGTTACACAGTGTTGTTATGGCAGCAAAGGCCTCAGGGCGACATATGTTCCTGGGTGGTAATTGGGTTTGCTTTAACAGACTGTCTCTCCCTGGGTTCTCCAAGCCCACATTCACTTATCAAGAAGACCAGGGAATTGTCATTATGGATGGGCCTTCATTTTTTCAAAACTTTTTTAATTTTAAGTAAGCTCTAAGCCCCATGTGGGGCTTGAACTCATGACCTTGAGATCAAGAGCTACTTGCTCTACTGACTGAGCCAGCCGGGCGCCCCGCCTTCCTTTTTTTCTTCTAGCAAAACCAAATTCTTCTTCATTCCCCTGGATGGAACGTGCCCAGTGATCCTGGCTTGAGACTTTCTGGACTGCAGGCATTTTCATTTATTCATTCAACAAATATTTAGTGAGCATCTGATAAATGCTAGGATTGGGCTGGGAGCTGAGTGCAACCGTGGATAAGCAGACATGGTCCTTCCCCCTCCTGCGGCAGAGGATGTAGGACAAGTGTGTACAGAGGGAGCTAGGAGAGTATGACTTTCACCTGTCCCAACCCCTCCACCTTTGCAAACATTAACACAGCAGAATAACACTAAATAAGGTGTTTGGGGTTTTTTTTTTTAAAGATTTTATTAATTTATTTTTGAGAGACAGACAGAGTGAGAGAGAGAGAGCATGAGCAGGGGAGAGGGGCAGAAGGAGAGGGAGAAGCAGACTCGCTGCTGAGCCGGGAGCCAGACACGAGGCTAAATCCCAGGACCCTGGGATCATGAACTAAGCTGAAGGCAGAGGCCCAACTGACTAAGCTACCCAGGCGCCCCAACACTGAACAAGTTGTGAGGAAAATAAGACATCCTCGGGTGCCTGGGTGGCTCAGTGGGTTAAGCCTCTGCCTTCAGCTCAGGTCATGATCTCAGGGTCCTGGGATCGAGGCCTGCAATCAGGCTCTCTGGTTGGAAGGGAGCCTGCTTCCCCCTCTCCCTCTGCCTGCCTCTCTGCCTACTTGTGATCTCTCTCTCTGTCAAATAAATAAATAAAATCTTAAAAAAAAAAGAAAAGAAAAGAAGACATCCTTAATCTTGCTGCCGCCACAAAGCTACTTTTCCTTTTCTCAGACTACCTTCCAATTTTTCACCACATGAACACATTTTATTACCATGCATATTTTTGTATAGATGCACCCATTGTTTACATGAAATTTCATATTTTTTACATATTCTCCAGATGCGCCATGTTTCTCTCTGGTCTTCATAGTTGTAATTATAATCATTGTGTGACGTTGCACTGTGGTACTGTGACATATGTGCTCAGGCCCCTGTGTGGGATTATTGAGGATCTTTTGTGTCAGTTAACGCTGCAGCGAGTGTCTACACAGCTCTAGAAGTCTCTTCTCTGTTTATGTCTACTCCTTAGGTATGTATCACTTTTTTTCTTTCCCCAAAGACCTGCCCAAATGTAAACTGTCACCATCATCATGTGAGGGTGCCAATTTTAAGACATTATTCCCAGAAGTGAGTGTTACCACTTCATAAGCTCTTGCAGCTTGGAGTGCCTGGCTGGCTCAGTCTAGAGCATGCAACTCTTGATCTTGTGGTTGTGAGTTTGAGCCCCACCTTAGAGGTTACTTAAAAATAAAAATCTTGGGCGCCTGGGTGGCTCAGTGGGTTAAAGCCGCTGCCTTCGGCTCAGGTCATGATCCCAGGGTCCTGGGATCGAGGCCCACATCGGGCTCTCTGCTCAGCGGGGAGCCTGCTTCCTCCTTTCTCCTCTCTCTCTGCCTGCCTCTCTGCCTACTTGTAATCTCTCTCTCTCTGTGTCAAATGAATAAAATAAAATCTTTAAAAAAAAAAAATCTTTTTTTTAAAAAAATAAAGATCTTGCAATTTTAGTGAAAATGAAAACTGGGCCTCCAACATGCTTTGGATTTGATTCCTGGTAAGGATTTACTTCCGTCTGCCATATGTTTCTTTACTAGTTCTGTTTTCCTCTTCCATGAAATCCTGCTCATTACCCATTTCTCTGCTGGGGTCTTGATGATTTTCTTTTTAAGTCTGAATGAGGGTCAGATGTATAGATGGATAGATAGATAGGCAAATGCTTTGTGTGAGCCCCAGTTGGTTATGGAGTCAGTGTTACTAAGAAGGCAGAACATTCGCTTCGTAATTCTTTTTTTTTTTTTAAAGATTTTATTTATTTATTTGACAGAGAGAGAGAGATTACAAGTAGGCAGAGAGGCAGGCAGAGAGAGGAGGAAGCAGGCTCCCTGTGGAGCAGAGAGCCCGATGCGGGCCTAGGTCCCAGGACCCTGAGATCATGACCTGAGCCGAAGGCAGAGGCTTTAACCCACTGAGCCACCCAGGCGCCTTCGCTTCGTAATTCTTGCCCTAGTATTTTTTCCTCACTGTTTTGCTCTGGCTTCCCTGTGACCTCTAGGGGTAAACTCTTAGTCAAGTGTGCACGCTACTGAGAGAGAATGATGCTGTGAACAGAATGTGGAGCTGACAGGCATGAATGAAAGCAGTGAAGAGGCGGCCTCCCTTTTACCTCAGCAAGAGGTGAGGGGCCACTTTAAAAGCTGTAGTCACTCTTGCCCACTACAGAACCTTGAATATGGTTCTGTAGACAGTATTTTCCCAGTGACCTAGGAGAAATCGAGTCCCAGGAAGAAAAACAGAAAAATTCCCAAACCAGTCAAGCTTTGGGAAGATGAAAAATGACCCTGAATTTTGCCGTTTGTAAACTGTGGGTCTTTTTATTTTGTTGGGAGATGCTTTCCCAGGAATGGGGGCTAGGAATGGGTCCCTCTGAGTCATTTACACATGCTTACCCAGTCTCCCTTGTGACTAACTATAGCCAAACGTGAATCAACTGGCCAAAGTTAGGGATGCAAGCTGCGACTAGAAAAAACATTTCTCTATTTAAGGCAAACCCGCACATATGTGGTCCAAACCCATAACCGTGGGCTTCTTAGTGTTGCTCTAACCAATATCAGGGGCTTAGGATGATTCTTTTTTTTTTTTTCCTACTAGTCTAGAAATTACTTGAGGATAAGTGGGCATCTATCTGGTCATCTGCTTACCTGCCTTGCTTTGCCAGTAGATGTCACTACACAAAACCACATTCTCCAAAAATAGGACAAGAAAGGAGAGGCCTTCAGAAAGGCCAAGTCCAACCATCCTGACCCTCTCCTCCCATGACTGCCAGTAAGACCAGTGCAGAGCCATCAAGGGTATGTAAATATACAGGGTTTCAGGCAGTTCTGAGGCCTAAACTCAGCAGGACAGAACCCCATGTTCTGGGCAATCAAGAGTTCTTATCCAGGGCCCTTCCCCAGACTGGGTGGGGAGAATAGCTCTACAGGAAGGGTGGCAGGGTGAGCAGGCCTTTAAAAGGGGGGCATACATGATAGAGTTATCTAGAACAAGAGCCATAGTCTTGGTGCTATTCCAAATGTCACTGCGGAGCTGATACCTCAGGCAAAGCACTCCACCCACCCTCCACCCCTGCTCCTCAGTCCTCGCGAGCAAGGGCCATCCCTTGCCTGAGGGCTGCCAGGCTGGGGCTGGCTCAGGAGTTCGGGCCTCCCCTGTGCAAACAGAGCCTCACCATGCCAGGACACTGGGAAAGTTCCTACCACTTCAGGCCATCATTACTATTCTCTTTCAAGGCAAGTATAAACAGCATTAGTAATCTGGGGAAAAGAGCCATTCTTAGCTCTTTTGTAGATTTTTGTTTCATGTGCTTCTAGAGAATAAAGACTGGAATCCTTACCTGACCACTAGGGTCCAATCACTAGGGTTCTGTTTAACAGTCCAGCTCATCCCACACAACCTCATTCTCTGGGCTGTAGCCTCATTGGCCTCCCTGCAATTCTTCTGGAGTGCACTGGTTCCTTCTACCTCCAGACCTTTGCACTTTACTCTCCCTGGAATGTTCTTCCTCATATTCTTCTTCACCTATCTCCACTAATCCTCCGGTCTCAGGCCAGTGTCACTTCCTCAGGGAACGCTTCCTAAAGCTTCCAGACTAGATTCAGGCCTCCATTTCTATACCCTTAGGCACCCTGTATGTTTCTTCATAACTCTTGTCTCAGTTTATCGTTATATATTTACTTGTGTGACTTCTTGATTCTTTATCTTCCATCCCCTAACATATATCCCAGACCACAGCATCCTCAGTACCGACTGAGCATGGTGCTTGGTAGGCGCTTGGTTAACTATTGGGTGTTTGAAAGCATGGCCAACAGTTAAATGAAGGAACCTAGAAAACGTTGTGTTACCCATGTACACACATGCATATAGCATTTGTATACAAAATATAGTGCCTGAATCCAGTGACTCGGCTCCCAAGGAAGACCTATCGGAGTCCAGAGAAAGGTCATGTAAATTATTAGCCAAGGGAAAAGCGGGAAAGTCGCCCTATGAGGCAAACTTTAAAAGACTGTGGAAGGATGGAGGCTGACAATCTGAACCCCACATGTGAAAAGGGAAAGCAGTTCCCTTCCCCTTGGATTACCAAATCCCAAAGCACAAAGGAAAATTTTTTGAAAACTACACCGTAGACTCGGCAAACAAGTGAACTATGTGTGTTCACCTCTATATCCCTAGCACTGAGTGTGATGCCTGGCACATAGTAGGAGTTCAAGAAACGCACGTGGAACTCTTTTGTTAAAGCTTAAAGGCGGTAGGCTCAGGTCTGGGGACAAGGTAGCGTGGAGTTATTCACTTGGGAAACCCCAGAGGCAAGAAAAAGAGAAAAATACGAATAGGGTCAAGAAGGGTTCCTTTACATGTAGAGACAATAGCCATACAATAGACTGTTTCAGGGACATTAGGGCTATTCAGGGCCCATCCCTTGACCTTTTTAGATCACACTTATGAAGGGCAATTACCAGGCGCTCTCACAGATGCATCTTCTTTCCACCAGCCAGGGCCAAACTGTAAACTATATAAAGCACCGGTTTCACCGTACCTCATGGTGTTATCTCCTTCTGTGCCCTCCAGACTGTTGGGCACATGCCCTGATTGGTCCCTGGAGCATAGTCTGCTCTGATTTTTCACCAGAGATGGGAAAATCCCAGAAGGTGGTGCCCTTCAGTCAGGAGTAAAAATGGCTGCATCTCTCAGGGCAACCAAAGCCTGGGCCTGGCATTCCCAAGCCCACAGCAGGGAGGCCATTAGCCCCGATCCTAAGAATCCCTGCAACCAGCATCTCTGGCTTTTAGCCTTCCATCCCTGGCACTTAACCCCCTGGCCCCTTAAGCAGGGACGTTTCAAATAGTTTTTCTTGGAGCCATGGAGGGTTCAAAAGAATTCTTGTACATGAAAAAAAGGAATCCTCCGAAAACAGCTATTGAGCTGCTCGACCTCACTGATTTCTTCCCTTACCTGGCAGTGCGAGGCTTACAGAAGAGCCTGCAGGTTTGGGTGTATGTTCCTTAGTCTCATTCCATCCAGTTCCCCCGGTCTCAACCTAGATGGTACCGAGCCTGGGGCCCCAGGAGGGGTGAGGGTTGTCTCTGGAAACTGAAGGCATGGGCATCAAAAAAATACTCTGACTTTTGTCCGTGGTGTACTGATGCGTCATGGAAACTAGTCCCAGGGGCTTCCCCACTACGGCTCCCCCACTCCTTCCCTTCCAGCAGCCTATAAATCACAGAGTATTAAATACTGTCTGGAGGACCCTTTTTACCCCACCCCTTTCTGGAGCTCCCTGCTGGGCAGAAGTTTGTGGCAAACTAAGCAGAGAGAAGAGAGAATGGGCAACAGGCAGGGATGCTCATCATTTATCAGCCAAACACAGCAGTCAGGCACTGTTCCCCAACACGCGCTGACAGGCTGGGCCAGTGGCGCGGCCTGTGTTTTCTGGTCTCGGAGAGCACCTTATTTGGCTGCCCCGCCCCAAAAGGGGGGAGATAGAGTCAAGTGGTAAGGCCCTTCCTTTTGTGATTACGGTGGTTTCAGAATTAAAGCACACTTTTGGTCTTGGATCCATTCTTGCCTCCTTGCCACCCTCCTCTGCCTAGTGTTCCCCAGGGCCTCCTCTTGTCCCCTTTCTTGTGACCCCCATGAGGAACTTTCTTACTTTACCTGCCACACTGCAGAAATTTCTTGAGTCTTGGCTCCAGAGCTCTGGTGGCCCTACTTAGAGAGCAGCACTAACTAACTAACCCTTCCACCTCCTTTCATTTTCTCTCCTTTCTCCCAATGGAAATCCCCCAGCTTCCCCATCTCTCTCTCCTCCCCCAAGCTAGGAAGCAAATGGATTTGATCCTAGGCTAGTCCACTGAAGGAAAGACATGCTTTTGCCAAGGAAAAGTTCCAAAAAATGTTCAACTCCCACACCAGGAACAGCTGGAACCTGCTAAACTCACCTCCATAATTTTTGAGCACTGCTTCCTGCAATATAAACAAAGTCAGAATTCTAGAGAGTTTAGGATTGGGGAAGTGGCAGGGAGGCAGGGGTGTAGGTGGTCTGATGGGTGGCATGACTGGTCTGGCCTGTACTCCTAATTTTGACCTTCGACCTCTGAGTAAGGGGTGGTGACCCCTCCCCTCCGCCCCGTAGTGGTTATACACACAGTCTTTGAAAGCGGGTGGACCTGTCACTTCTAGCTATATAACCTTTAATCCATTTCCTAACCTCTCTGAGCCTCAATTTTCTCACCTGTGAAATGGGTCTAATTATACCTTCTGTATAGGGTATAATAGCTATGAGGATTAAATGAGATTATGGGGCGCCTGGGTGGCTCAGTGGGTTAAAGCCTCTGCTTTCGGCTCAGGTCATGATCTCAGGGTCCTGGGATCGAGGCCCGCATCGGGCTCTCTGCTCAGCAGGGAGCCTGCTTCCCCCTCTCTCTCTGCCTGCCTCTCTACCTCCTTGTGATCTCTCTCCTTCTGTGAAATAAATAAATAAAATCTTAAAAAATAAAAAATAAAAAAATAAAAATAAAAATAAAAATAAATAAAAATAAATGAGATTATGTGTGCAAATTGCATAGCCTATAGTAAGCACCCAGTAAGTGGATATTTTCCTCTAATGCTATGTAGCAGGGGCACATGGCCTTTAGCATCTGATTATATTAGGGACACCTGGGTGGCTCAGTCGGTTAAGCGGCTGCCTTCAGCTCAGGTGATGATCCCAGGGTCCTGGGATCAAGTCCCGCATCAGGGAGCCTGCTTCTCTGTCTGCCTCTGACAAATAAATAAATAATCTAACCAAATAAAAAAAAGGAGTTTGTCTTTAGCATCTGATTATATTACTTCCTTCCTGGGGGGCTGATGTTACTGTCTGCACAGATGGTACAGACTTCTTGGGCATTTTGAAGAATGCAGGCCCATCGCTGGTTCAGGGATCCCAGAATTCACAGTCTGTTTTGGGAAGAATTCAGAGTTGAGTGTATAGGGCCAAGAAGTTGACAGGGCTGGTTTCTAAACCCTGGCTTGATATTCTGGGCAAACACCCAGGAGGTCAAAGAATTGGATAGAACTTCTGGGTGGGACTTCCAAGGAGGTGCCAACTTGTGTGATATTATCAGAGTGGCATGGAAGAAGCAAGGCCAAACTGCTTCCTACCCCAGCAGAATACAGGCTACTTTGTAGACTACGAGGCCTTTGCCCAAGTTGATTGGAAGCAGGGGTCACAAAGGCCACTGGTGGAATGTACTGGAACATTCCAGGCCTTTCCACTGTACAACAACAAAACTTCTCGAGTCTTTGAGCCATCAGGGGCTTCTAGGAATGAGCACAAGCTGCTCACCCTCCATGATGCACAGCAGGAGAAACTTCCTGCTCTGAAAGGAGAATGGTTCTAAGTGCCATGAGGTCACTAAATGGGAGGAGTGTCAATCCAGCCCTTTGGGACTTTCTCATGAGATAGGCTCAGCTGGCAAAGCCATTTTGTTGAGCCAGAGCCATCTTGTGGAATACATGTGTTGGGTACAGGATATCCACAGGAAAAACCAGGAAAAGACACCTCATTCAGTCAGGGCTGAAGAGTTGGATGGGATATAATTGGACTTCATTCATTCAATCAGGAACAAGGCTTACTATGAAGCTAATGAAACTTTAAGAGTCTGGGCCCCTCACTGGCATAGAATCCTTCTAGAGCCTTGTACCTAATTCTATAATTTCTTTACTCCTTAAAGAGGAGCCCCCAGGTGATAAACATGAGTCCTCACAAAACCTGGAGGCTTCCTTCGCCCCCTTTCAGTTGGCAGGACTTTTAGCCCCAACTTCCAAGAGTGATCAGGAACATTCAAGAGTGATCAGTGGGAGAAACAGTCAATTACTTAAATGACCAACACTGACTCACCACTGCCCAGTACAGTGGGTCACATTAGGTGCTGAAAGGAGATACAAGAGCAAGGGGTACCTGCCTGGCTCAGTTGGTTAAGCGTCCGACTCTTAGTTTTTGCTCAGGTCGTGATCTGCCAGTCGGTCATGGATCAAGCCCTGCCTCGGGCTCTGTGCTTAGTGCGGAGTCTGCTTCAGGTTCTCTCTCCCTCTCCCCCCGCTCCCCGCCTCGAATGAATAAATTTATAAAAAATACGAGAGCAAATGGTTGCCTTTGCTCTGAACTGGGGAGAAGGGACAGACATACATATAAAATGACTTAGGAGAAGTGAGAAAGCTACCCATAAGCTAGGACAAAATAATGGGCTGCAAGCTGAACACCTAAGCCGAATAGGAATACCTAAGTCCTGAGGGAATCATTAATGTTTGGAGGAAGTGAGGTCTACCTGGAAGTTAAAGCAGATGGTGAAGAAGACAGAGTTGCCAAGAGGCGGGGAGGGTAGGGGGCAAATCTCATGTACCAAGGTCCAGAGAATAAAAGTGAGAAAGAATCTCTGGTAATTTTTTATAGCTATCTATTACAAAAACCCTTTAGAAACAATATTTTGAGCTCTGAAGTTAAGCTCTGGAGCCTGTGCCCTGGATCTAAAGGAAATCCGAAGGCAAACCAACTTTCCAGTCAACTCCATCCTCCTGTTACATTTAGACTCTTTTTCATCTGGATCTCATGATACTTGATGCCTGATTTGGTGCATAGTGGGAGGCGAAGGGAGAGGGATTGGATGTGGAATCAGATGGAGAATGTTCATGGTGGTGTAGCTTATTTGCTCCAGATAATTGTATTTTTGAGGCCAATTTAAGGTAAATGGGAAGGGAAGAGAGAAGTCAAGGGGGCTGAGGGGCACCTGGCTGGCTTAGTTAGGTGGAGTGTGTAACTCTTGATCTTGGAGTTCTGAGTTTGAGCCTCACGATGGGTATGGAGAGATGACTAAAAAACAAAACAAAACAAAACAAAAAAACAAATCTTTAAAGATTTATTTATTTTAGAGAGAGGGAGAAGCAGAGGGAGAGGGAGAATCTTCAGCAGACTTCACACTGAGTGTGGAGCCTGACGCGGGGCTTGATTTCATGACCCTGAGATCACGACCTGAGCCAAAACCAAGGGTCAGAAGCTCAACTGACTGAGTCACTCAGGTGCGCCCCCAAAATACAAGTCTTTAAAAAAAATAAAGGGAGCTGAGACTCTGTAGTCTCCCGGGAGTGTGCATAACCCAAACTGTCTTTTTCAAAGACTCTGATCTCTGAGAAGGCCTGGGTGTTGGGGGGGAGGGATGCAAACTGTTCCCAGCAAGGCACTGCTCTAGATACCAAATGGTTCTCCAAGGCACCTGTGATCACATGACCTGGCAGAAGTCAAGTTCATTTTTGTGAGGCACTGCATGCATGCTGGGCCCAGCGCTTGCTGAGTAATGAGAATGATGACCAAGACACACCTGTTCTCCTTAGGAAACTTCTCTAGTTTAGAGAGGAGGACATGTATAACAAATGAAAAATGCCAACCTGGGTGTACCAAAGAGCCAAATCTTCTTTCACAGTGACCTTTTATTTTTTATTTTTATTTTTAAAGATTTTATTTATTTATTTGACAGAGACACAGCAAGAGAGGGAACATAAGTAGGGGGAGTGGGAGAAGGAAAGCAGGCTTCCTGCCGAACAGGGAGCCCAATGTGGGGCTTGATCCCAGGACCCTGGAATCATGACCTGAGCTGAAGGCAGACGCTTAATGATTGAGCCACCCAGGCATCCCTCACAGTGACCTTTTAAAAGGGAGATCACGGGAGTAGCTCTCTTTGTTTCCTGAGATATTCCCTTAAAAGATTAGCAGGCCTTGCCACACATCTGAGATCCCTCATTCATACACATATCTAACTCCTCTCTTTTGGGAAACAGCTTGATTGAGGTATAAATTACATACCACAAAATTCACTTACTAGGTATGTATAACCATGCGATTCTTTTTTAGTAAATTTCTAGAGTTGTGCATCTGTCACCACATTCCAGTTATGGGTCCTTTCTATCCCCCCAAAAAGTTTCATTGTGCCTGTTTTCGGGCAATCCTTGCTCCCCGGCCCAGCCCTAGGCAAGCATTGATCTGCTTTCTGTCTCTATAAATTTGCCTTTTCTGGACATTTCATATAAATGGAATCCTATAATATGTGGTCTCTTGCGTCTGGCTTTTTCACTTAGCATTGTGTGTCTGAGGTCTATGCATGCTACAGCACATATCAATAGTTGTTCCTTTTCATTGCTGAATAGTATTCCATCTAAATTCTGTTTTGAAGCAACACTGAACAGGATGCAGGAGCCCTGGTCTCCTAACCTGTCTCTGATTTCCTGAGTGGCCTCTGACCAGGCCTTCTCTCATTTGGGCATCTGTTTCTCCGTCTGTAAGGGCTGATTAGGTCGAGTCTCTAACAGCTCTCTCAATTCTTTTTCTTTTTCTTTCTCTCTCTCTCTCTCTCTTTTTTTTTTTTTAGGTTTTATTCATTTATATGAGAGAGAGAGAGAGCATGAGTAGGTGGAGGGGCAGAGGCAGAGGGAGAAGCAGACTCCCCGTTGAGCAGGGAACCCAATGCGGATCTCAGTCCCAGGACCCTGAGATCATGACCCAAGCCAAAGGCAGATGATGCTTCAGTGACTGAGCCACCCAGGCACCCCCTCAATTCTTAAAAAAAAAAAAAAAAAGTTTACTTTGTATTTTTTATGGAGTGCACTAGGATCGGTATTCCAAAATTTTGATGTCTCTGATCCCACATTTACCCTTTACTTGTTTTAGAACTTCCCCCATATCCTATATTGTTAAGGATAAGGAATCTTCATTTTAGAAAGGCTGCAGTTTAGCAGGAAAGTTTGATTCCCACTGAGAGGAAACGAAGAGTGAACGAGTGAACGTCATCCAGTCTGAAAGAAAGAAAATGAGCACGAGATAAGTAAACCAGAAGAGAGGAAGCGGTGGGCTGCAGCAAGGGATGAAATGTGTCAGACACAGCCCCGAAGGTCGAAATCCAGGCCATGTAGTTACCTTGGGAGTAAGAGGGAAGGGATAGAGGGAGAGAGAGGCCACCAGAGTGGGAGAAGTGTTCAGGGCTGGGGACCCCTCCCTACTCTGTTCCCATAACCTCATTCATTCCCTCAACCCTCCTTCCCAATCCCTCTCTGGCTGCTCTGCTCCTTCAGTCCTGACCCCATTTCCTCAGGATCTCATTCCCTGAGGAGCCGGGCCTGACATTTCAGACAGAGGCTGAGGAAAGGAGGTAGGGCGGAAAGAGACACTGTGTGTCTGCGTCATCTTATGTTCTGTTTTATTATTTGGGAACCTGAGGGCCAAAGACGTAAGCGCTTGGACATTTACCTGGAAGTGCAGAGATGGCCTGCCAGGTACCAAGGAATATCAAGAGCTCTCTATTCTCTGAACAATTGCTATTAAATGTCAGGTTTGGGAGGGTAAAAATGGTGATCTGGAATTCCCATGCTTGTCGGTAATTGTGGCATAAACACACAGGGTGAGGGTCAAGGTTCCCTGGAAATAGGGCCAGACAGCACCATCAGAACTAGAAGCCTTCTCTTGGTTATGAGGACCCCAGCCTTCTCTTAATTCAGTAGCCAGCAGGGTAAGACCTCCCTGTTGGTCCTCTGATCTGCTAGCATTCCCTACAGCCTTTTGTCGTGGTAGTCCTCAGACTCCTGCAAAGTATGGCCATACTTTGTGTGTGTTATCTTCCACTTTTGCTGTTTTCGAGTGCCTGCCTCTGACCCAAACTCCCTGAAGGCAGGAACCATGTCATGTCTCAATCAGAATAGTATCTAGCCCAGTACCATTTCTGCGTACAGGCTTCAAGGCCTGGTGGGTTGTGAATTCCAGGGTAGGAAACATGTCTCTGAACATTAATGGTCGTTCTTAGTGCCTAGCTCTGTGTCCAGTACATAGTGGCCATCTGAATAAATTTGTGCTGAGTGAATTAATTAATGACAATCATGTTGATAAGGATGACAGGGGGAACAGTAACAAAGGATTTTTTGTTGGTTGGTTGGTTGGTTTTTGCAAGCTACAGGATGCTTTGCAAGGCAAGGCATCTCCTTTAGCAGCACACTGCCTCCCCAAAGCCATGGTTTTCTTTCCGTGGAGGAAAAAGACGAGGGTTTATCTTCAGATGAGGTCTTTATCCCCACCATCAAGCCCATGCCCGGAGAAGCTATCGGTGATAGAGAAGGGAATAAGAGACAGCTGCTTGGGCATGATACCTGTGTAAGGAGGAGATGGAGATCTCCTATGCATGCTTGCCTTCGCACTCCTCCGGCTAGGTCAACTCAAGTGTCTCCTGCCAACAACTTATCAGGAAGGACCATGACTCTCTGGACTTAGAAGATCCAATTCTTCAGCTGTGCCATCCATCTCTGCTGGTTCTTCTTCCACTGCCCAGGTCCCCAATTCCTGGTGCCTTGGCTTTAGAACAAAATTTAAACACTGTGTCCTTGAGACTACCCACATTACCCTTCTCTCCAACAGAAGAATGCATCTGCCTAATACTATGCCATTTTATCTTTAGAACCACTCTGTGAGGTTAATGGAGGTGATTCTTGCAGAGAGAAAGGAAGCCATCTGCCCAAAGCTTTTCAAGATTCCTCATTCCAGGGCTTTTACCTCTAACACACACTGTATGGCTTAGCCAATAAAAATTACCCATCATCTCCTAAGAATGCCTGAGAATTTACATGTTGAGGGGTCCTAAAAAGGATCTCAGGAAAGAACAGATTTCAAGAAATCAGTTAGCCATCCTTTGGCTCTTAGGTAGGTCAATGGTCTAGAAGTTGAGTGTTGGTTGGGAAAGTACTTGAATTTGGAGTCAAAAGACCTCAGATGTAAATCCTGGCTCTGCCATTTACTGAGTGGATGATCTGGAGCAAGTCACATAACATCTGTGAGTTAGCCTTCTATAAAACAGGGACAGTAATGTCTGCATTTTTGTTTTTGTTTTTTCTTTTTTTACTTTACATACCTATTGTGAAAATTAAATGAGATGATGTATGTGAAAGTTGTGAAGTGCTAGGCAAGTGTTAATTTTAACATCTCAGGCAAATTTGCATCTTTGGAGACTCTTTATGTAAAATATAAATAGTAATCCATCTGTGTTCATAACAAAGTTTTACAAGAATAGGAACTCAGGTCTGGTGTCAGTCTGCCTGAATAACCTTTCTGAAACTTCATTGAAGAGGAGATAATACCCATCTCATAGGTGTGGGCATGAGCATTAAATGAGTGAACATACACACAGTACTTAACATGTACCTGGCATAGAGAAAGAAACTCAGTGAATGTTAGCTGCTACCATTACTGATTTTATTCATGGAGAGGTGGGGCATGGTGGTCCAATAAGATCTGATAGAGATCTTTTGATCCTTTTGAGCTAGAAATCAAAAGGGCTCACCTTTCTGGGCCTCGGTTTTCCTACTTGCTCTGTAATAAAAATCTATGGTTTTCTTCTTCCAGATTGCCATAAGAGTTAAAAAAAATGTATGAAAATATATGAAGTATATGAAGACTTTGAGGAACATTATAAATTCCAAGGTATTTTTTTTTAAAAACTGAGTTAAGTTTTTAAAGACTGATTTTATCATTCATCAGTTTTTGTTGATCCCTATCTGCCTATATTAAAGTTGTCCCCTTTTCCATGAAGGAATACAGCATTTCCTAGCCAATAAAAAAGATTTCAAATGTCAGATCTTGATGTAAACCCTTCAGATCTGCTGGAGTGCATACACTCTTTGCAAAGAAAACCATTCTTCAGGATGTTCATTGCCTCAAATTTGTTCTGTGTATGTAGGGTGATTTTAATATTCAACCAATGCTTGAATTTCCACTTTGGGTATTATCTGCTTTCAATACGTAATCACAGAGTGACCTTTCCTTGCCTTGCAGGATGCTCCCAGATTACCTTCTTTTCTCTGATTAGCTAGGATGGCTTCAGGGAATACCTTCATTTTAATATTAAAGTGGGCAAAAACAGAAATAGAAAGATAAATCTGTAGCAAGATCAAAAATAGAATTCATAGCTAAATATAAATCTGGAGGGAATTATCCAATTATTTGTATGGTCCCTTATCGCAGACGATCCAGGGTTGATTGCCTTCTGCTTTTTCCTCATATAGAACAAAATAGTTAATAATACCAAGAGTAATAATTTTTTTTCTTTTGAAGAGTAATAGTTTTTAATGGTAACTTAAATGCTGTTTTCCTTCCCAAATGTCTTCATATATATTATAGTATGTGATTTTTACAACCGCATGCATTCTCTTTGGGGACCATCTCATCTCATTTTGACTTGTAGGTCAGAGAGCATTGAACTTGGGAAGACCAGGATTTGTTAATGGAGTCACTGTACAAATTTGGGCACGTTTCTCAGTCACTTTGTTCCTTCCACTCTGCCGAGCTAGACTTGGAATGGACGGCTCTGAAGGGAAATTCCCTGCTCCTTTTCAGTCTCAATATAATTTACAGGCTAGCAGCTGGGTGTTTTTTTTTTTTTTTTTTTTGGGGGGGGGGGGGGGGTTGGATCCACACCAGCTAGGGACTTGGAAACGTGGAGAAAGACAAATGTGGGTGTCACATGAGGCACAGTGGCCATTAAGTGCTAGAATATAATGCAAATCGCATGCAAATATATGCAAACTTTGCATTAATTTGTAGAATCTTTCTTTGGAGCTTGAGAGCAGCACTGAGATCCTGTGAGGATTCACAACTAATATTTTTAGGTTAAATCAAAAGTAATGCTTTTTGAAGTTATCGCTTTCTCGGTGCTTGCCGGGCTCAACTGCTCAAAGTTTGACACTCCTCCCTGCCCCCCCATAATGATTTCACTGGAGCTTGATTCCATCTTACACCCAGCCCCACCCCCGCTTAGCCTTACGTCACGTGACTGTCTATTTGCATACTACCTGGGACTGGGTGTGACGCTCCCCTTTTCTGCGTCTTCTCATTGGCGGCACCGGAGAACCAGCCCCCTTCCGGACAGACCAATCAGCGCCCCCTTGGACGGAGGAAAGCGGGAGGGGGCGGGATGAAGGCGGGGTCTTGGGTTGGATCGCTAGGCACATCGACCAATCATCCTCTGGAATGGGAAGAACAAGCCGCGGATTGGTTAAGGGGCGGGGCCTGGAACTCTGTAAGCCAATGAGAGTTCTGGGTTGAGGGGGGCCGGTCTCCGCCCCGCAGAGCAGATAAGTAGCGGCAGCGGGGGTTGGGGGGCTGTGTGGGGCTCGCTGTGGGGCCGAGGCAGGCAGGCTTTCGGGCGGGCGATGGCGGGGGCCGCAGCGGGCGGCAGAGGCGGA
>LNAC01000091.1:2672898-2713245 GCA_002007465.1 Ailurus styani
ATGGGGGGGGAGGGGTACGGGGAGAAGCGTGAGGGGAAAGTGGTTGGGGGCGAGGGCAGATAAAGGGGGTCGTGCAAAGTCAGCGAGGGCAGAGGGAGCGAGAGCGAGGACCGGTGAACGCTGGGTCCACCGCTGGGACAGTGTGCAGGGAGTCGGGGCCGGGAGGTGAGGGGAGGGACATGGCAGACGGAGGCTGGCTTTGGGGGCGTAACCGAAAAGTGGGCAGAGGTGTCGTGTGGGGGTGAGTGGAAGATGCAGGGGTGGCAGCGAGGTGTGAGGAAGGAGTGAGTGGTGTGTGATGGGGGCGCCCTGTGCTGGCTGGCGCTGGAGCGAGGAGCCGGTGGGCGCTGGAAGTCTGCACGGGGAGGGGGAGGGGCATGGAGGAGAGTCCCGTGGAGCCATGTGTTACTTCTCCAACTTGAGTTTGGCCCCAGCATCCCGCTCTATCGCTCTGGAGTTCCTCCCCCCCCCCTTCACGTACACTTCCCTTCATGCCACCTCCCGGAGCTGATTTCATCCGAGCCGTTTGAATAAGTTAGTTTAACGGCTTTTACTACGGTACAAACGCTCCGCTTTTTCCCTACATTCCTCTTGGTGTGGCCCAGAAGTTGTATGTTCCCAGATCATTGACCTGCTTAATATGGCTGTCTCATTCCAGCCATCGCGTGCGCGCGTGTGTGTATAGGGCCTGGGCAGTTTGCCCCCTGCCTTTCTCTCCTACCCCCACCCAGGCTATTTAGTCCCCGGCCTCGCCAGCCAACGTGGCAGTGGGGTGAGGGCTACAATCAAGTACACTGTGGCAAATACCCCCACGTTCTGAACAGTCCTGAAACGGAGTCTTAATAGCAGCTTGATGTGGTGGGTGTGGGGAAATGAATGAGGAGCAAGATTAACCTTGCTTTCACACTCAAAGCTGTGATGGATCCCCCACAAAGGCAGGCAGGGAGGAATGGGAAAAGGAACCTACTTGCATGAGGAGGTTGGCAGTAAGTTGAAAGTGAGGCTTGCATTTGATTCACACCAGATGTGAAAAAGATCATTGCACACTTCCAAAGCCTCAGAGTCTACCAAATGTACAAAAGTCATGGTCCCCGCCGT
Source organism: Ailurus styani (assembly GCA_002007465.1). Taxonomy (NCBI): domain Eukaryota; kingdom Metazoa; phylum Chordata; class Mammalia; order Carnivora; family Ailuridae; genus Ailurus; species Ailurus styani. Next base: position 2,673,997 of record LNAC01000091.1, read on the forward strand.
CTAATGGTTAAAGACATTCTCTACACCAGAGTTTCTTGAGCTTTTTGTGATTACTAGGCTTCATTGCAGCACACCCGTTCCTGAAAGCATAGCTGCTACAGTGCTTTTCTAGGTAGGAGTGGGGTTAAGAGGGTCTCTGAAGTAGAAAGTCCAACTCTATCTGGACCTCATTGTAAATGTTAACATTGCATCTTGGAACACAGAAACTTGGTCAAATCTGGTAGTAAAATGGTGACCAACTAGTCAAAGTATGCCTAGACTCTGGTGGTGTAGAGCAGAGCAATGCCCAAACTCATGCCTATCATGAACTGTAAAGCAAACCACAAGATTACAAACCTGTTGGTTTTGTTTGGATTTCCTTGGAGTCCGGGGCAGTTAGTAGTAACAGCAAGCACCAGAACCTTAGTCGCTTTTAGTAGAAATCAACAGAAAGCCTGCCTATGCGGTAGCTGGAAATCTATCAGCAGTCATATTTTAAGAGCAGGTATTTTATGTCTACTATAGAACTAACATGAAAGGCACAAACACTGGTGGGTGCTGTGGAACAGAGAAGAGTGTAGGTTTGGATAACTGGGTTCTTTACACGGCCTCTTCCCTTTCATAGGGCCAGGGGCCGGAAGATCCTGGTAAAAGCCATAGGAAGCTAGAGTTCTGCATAACTTGTTTGATGATTAAGGACAAGTTGAGTGTTCTCTTGTGTATGAATTGGGCTGATGGATGATCCCTCCAGCTTTTAGTATCCCAGAGGCATTGAGGCATTTACCTGGTATATTGTTGAATTACCTATAGATTTTCAGTGAGGCAGGAGACAGGAAAGATAGAAGGAAAAAGTGATCTGAGCCCTCATGAGCAGACATTAAGGGAATGTACCTGGCCTTTGAGTTGGGACCACATCGGGTCTTCTACGTGTTAACTTTACTATCTGTGTGTGTTCAGATTGTTTCCATTCCTTGCACTTGAGAAGTGGCAGAAGTGGTTTCCTCTAGGCCAGTGGCATACTTGCAATAGGAGGAAACGCCTTACGTTCATAAACCCTTAAGAGAATCCTCCTGGCTTTGGGGGCCAGGATTCCTGAATTTCAATTCCAGGCTCTGCCATTTACTAGCTGTGTGGCGTGGAAGAAGTTTCTTAACTTCTGTGCCTCCGTTTCCTCATCCGTTAGTTAGAATGTAAATCATAACTATATCCTGAGTTAACAGTTATTAAGTGCTGAGGCACCTAGAAGGTGCCATCCGTGTTTGCCGCTGCTTACACCGTCCCTCTTCTTTCCACCCAGCCAAGGTGAGAGTACTGTTGGCCAAAACCCACTGCCTTTCAGGCTTCAAAGAGCAAACCCATATTGGTCTGAAACCAGTACTGCAGGTTTCAGAGTTTCAAGGCCTCCTCTTGCACTTTTATTCCCTCATCTTTTAAAATGAGCTTTTCTAAGCAGGGCTCCGGAACCCAACTGTTTAAAAAGGCATGTGAGCTGGGACTGGGTTTCAGGGACAGTTAGGTGCCGTCACTGTTCCTTTCCCATCTCAAAGTGACGTAGTGCTCAGAGCTGTGCCGTTATCTCTACCACACGCCCTGTTATGTTCCTGACAAGATATATTAGACCTTGTAAAAACGGGTGATGGTGTAAAGAACAGGATTTACCTTCTGTGGCCATTCGTCCAGGCGGGATGTCTTTATAAAGTGAGGAATGGCTTCATTTTCTGAGCCTGGGCTAGGGGTGTGGAAGGCAAAAGAGAAGAGCGAGAAAAATGAAGGTCAAGTCTAAGAAAGCTAAGATCCCCCCATGGGGAATGGCAACCCAGGATACATTTCTTACGGCAGTTCCCCCCTTTTAATTAAATTCTCGTTTGTGTCTTAGGTCAGTTGGAGCCTGCTAACTTTTATGTTCTTCCAGGACTACTGATGGACAAAACGGGACAGGGTGGTGAATTGTTCTGGGTTCCGGTCTTAACTATCCTGTCTAGTGTCTCTGTCTCCATATCTCTAGAATGAAGATGATGTTTAATTGAGCTTTGCAAATTCCTCCCTAGTGGACCAGCCTCACAGGGGTCAGCTGGGTGCTGGGGGAGCCACAGCTCCCCTCTACCTCCTCTGCCCAACAGAACCTTCTTAAACCCATGGCTGGCAGTTATGCAGACCAAATCTAGGCCTCTGCCTGCTTTTGTAAATAAAGATGTATTGAAACACAGCCATGTTCTTTCATTTAGTATTGTCTGTGGCTGCTTTTGCACAACAGTGACAGAGTTGAGTGGTTGTGAAAGAGACCATAAGGCCCACAAAGCTTAAAATATTGACTACCGTGGCACTTTACAGGAAAAGTTGGCCTACCCTTGTCTTAAACAGTGTTCCTTCCCATTATTACTATGTAAAGATCAGTTTCAATGCATGTGGTGTACACCTCAGAAAATTCTAAGGGGGTAAAGAAAAGTAACAAGCCTGTATCCCCACTCCTGTTTTAGTGAAAAGAAAAGGGGGGGGGTCATCAGCTTCCAGTCAGTTCTCAGTCTTTGTGGAGGATCAGCACATGTGAATGGAGGCTGCCCCCCCCACTGCGTTGTCAGGTGGCATGTGTTCAGTAGACATAAACTAATTTAGATTTACATAAAAGCTTGACTGTTAGGCAAATGTGCACCCTCTCCCCTCATAACCCTTCCCAAACCATCCCCAACTGCAGTGAACACATTTCAGATCAGTTGGAAATGGTTTTGGGTTTATCTCCTGTTTGGGATTTTTCTCGCTACCTTTTATTTTTTCCAAAGAGATCACTGACAGCTGGCAGTAGTTGTGGCTGCCTTAAAATACTGGCTTTCGGGCGCCTGGGTGGCTCAGTGGGTTAAAGCCGCTGCCTTCGGCTCAGGTCATGATCTCAGGGTCCTGGGATCGAGGCCCACATCGGGCTTCCTGCTCAGCGGGAAGCCTGCTTCCTCCTCTCTCTCTCTCTGCCTGCCTCTGCCTACTTGTAATCTCTCTCTCTGTGTCAAATGAATAAATAAAATCTTTAAAAAAAAATACTGGCTTTCCCTCAGGGATGTAGGATGGCTTTATTTCTTTTCTTTTTTAAGATTTTATTTATTTGACACAGAAAGAGCAAGAGAGAGCACAAGCAGGGGGAGCGGCAGAGGGAGAGAGAAAGAGAAGCAGGTTCCCCACTGAGCAGGGAACCTGATGTGGGACTCGATCCCAGGATCCTGAGATCATGACCTGAGCCGAAGGCAGTCACTTAACCAACTGAGCCACCCAGGTGCCCCAGGATGGGTTTACTTCAAACAGAAATTCGGTTCTCCCGAATGGCCATTTCAGTGAATATAAGGCAGCATTGTTATTAGCAGTGCTATTGGTAATTATTAAACTCCTTTCCTTGCAATGCTTTGAAAACTTAGTCCCTGGGGGATGGGTGTTTAGATAGGTCTGGAACCACATGAAGGAGGTCCCTTATTAGGGACCTTGAGAAGAAGCCCTCCTCAAATCATGGTCCTCCTGGACCCTGGAGCTAGGAGCAGTCCACCTTCTCAATGCCAAGGAGCCATCTGGCTATAATGAAGCTGGGGGGTGCGGTTAAAATCCTTTAAGTGCTACAACCATCTTTGAATGCTCTATGATTGAGACAGCCTCTGTTTGGGAAGCATTAAACATTGCTTAGCCTGATGCTGCTAGCTTGCTTTTGACAGTTTTGCTCGCCCCAGACACACATGGTCCCCAGAATGCACTGCTGAAGTCTGTCTTAAATGTTATCACCAGTGACAGCATCCTTTTAATTTGGGGGACACAGTGCCTAAGTGCTTTATCTTGTCGGTACCTAAAGGAGCATGGGTCTGTGTGTTCTTCCGTGTTTTGGATAGCAAAGGATTAGAGAGATGGGAAGTTCTCCACTCATGTATCATAGAGCTAGGATATTTTAAACCATTTGAGGTCAGTGGAGGAGGGGTGAGAACAAAAGTGGGTGTGGTGGTAAGAGGACATCATTCTCTCTGATTCCAAATATAGATGGATCTCCAGAAGATTTGGGGCAGGATTGCAAAACTTCCAGTTATGGTGGCCATGTGAGTGTTGCCAAAGTGGTTGGTGGGCTTTAATGGCAGAGAACACTTTACCCATATTTTTGGCTAGTTTATATTGAATGGTGTGATGGGCACCCATGCCACACTATTCTTTGATCTTGTTCTTTTTTTAATTACAGTGTTATATTAGTTTCAGTTGTACAACATAAGGATTCAACAGTTCTGTGCATTACTCAGTGTGTATCCCTCTATCAAGCGTCCTTGGGGGTGCGTGGCTGGCTCAGTGCGTAGAGCATGCAACTCTTGATCTCCAGGTTGTGAGTTCAAGCCCCATGTTGGGTGTAGAGATTACTTAAAAAAAAAAAAAAAAAAAAGGAAAGAAATCAAGCATTCTCCTCTGGATTTTTATACCTCTCACATAGAGCCTTTGTGCCATAAGAATTCACACTTTAGGGTGTGACACATTCTGGAGGCAGGTCTGGTTTTGAAATCTCACTGACACTATCACATTTATCAAATGCTGTGACACCAGCTCCAGTGCTTTCCTAGTCTTGCCTGGGCTTACCCTCACTCTGTAGGCAGTTTGGAGCCCTTTCAAGGGGCTGGAAGGGGAAACCTTGTGTTTCCTTTCCAGTTCAGGGTGAAGGTGGGTGACCACCAGCATGTTCATTGGGTGGGAGTGGACAATCTCTTCCTGGGTTATTAAGTTTTACCCCACTTCGAAGTGGATAGAAGAGGGGCCAGGAAGAGTGGAAACAGACAAAAGATGAGTGAGAAACCTGGTCACCAGCCCCGCCCGCCCTGGCTGATGGCTGAGTTGAGTCTTCATAGAGGGCTCCATTATTTGGTTTGCAGGGTTATGAATTAACCAAACACGAGCCGAATCTATTCACATTGTTAGGTCAAAAACAAATCCTGATCTCTGAGAGAAAAGAGTTTTGGATTATATTTGAAGTTGTAAATTATCCGTGCTCCAGTTCCTCTCCAGCGGTGTGGAGCTTGTGAAGGGGCCGTTGTTCTTGGGAACAGCTGGATGGAGGGAGTTTCTCTACAGCTGGCTGCCCACACTCAGGCCTCCAGCTCAGGGTCCCCACCAAACCTCCTGGTTTTGAAAACTCTTCCTGGCACTTGGCTCTCCTCTTCCACGCTTTTCCTCGGGGTCACTACAAAGCTGCATGCTCAGCTTAGAGTCATTTAAATGTTTATCCCCAGGCCCGAATAAGCCTCAGTTGACCTTTACTGTGTCAGAAAACCACAGCTAATCAAGGGTGGCTTTAATGAACTTAAAAGAATGCTATCGAAGTATTTCATAATAGGGAATCTTTTAGCTTCAGCCCTTGGGGGACCTGGAACTGAAGTTGGGGCTCTGGACACTTCCCATGTGCCCTGCTCACGTGCCCCAGCCAGTTGATGTTGGGTATGGATGGAGGGCCTTGGGCTCATCAGTGCGTGCACATGAACAGTTTCTGCTTCCAGCTCCCTAATAAAACAGGTGGAGGGTGGGGAAGGCCCGGGAAGATTCCTCTGAGGTCTTTGGTTGATCTGAAGCAGCAGGCCTGTGATCAGGGGTGGTGGAGTTTTCTCTGAGGACACCTGGATGTGGCTTCTTAGAATATTTGGGAGGGCAGAGCCTGGGATGTCTCTTCTCAGACCCTGAGCTCCCTATCTTCTGAATGGAGCGTGGCTTTTCCGAGGTAGAGAGAACTATGCCAGTAAGTATAGGTTTAGTCCCTCCCCAGCTCTGTTACCTGAATCCCCTGTCATCTGATCCTCAATGAAAACATGCAGGAGAGCACTGAGGTCTCACCTCCTTAAGAGGGCAAGGTAGAATAAACATAGGACTCTAAAAGCAAATGACTAACACGTCCACAAGTGGATAAAATTTAATTCAAGCTGGAGAAGGCATAGAATGAAGGAATATTTATTCTTTTTGTGTTAGGTAGGGTTAATTGGAGAATTAACTGGGATATTACCAGTAAGATTTTATTTTATTTTATTTTATTTTTTAATTGGCCAGTGTGTTATTCTCCCTAAGGTTAAATTAAATTTTTACTCCTCTCTTTTCCCTTCCTTTCCAAAAGTGGCATTGGTGTGGCCCTGTCTGGTCAGCTGTGTTTCTTCACTTTTTCAGATCTCTTTAGTCCCTTCAGCCTGTGCTGCAAATTGTGTGCCTGCCTTTTTAAAAGGTAGGCACCTCATGTTTCAAGTTCAAGTGCAATGGAACTCACCCTGCAGCTTGAACAGATTTGAGTGTTTTTGCAGAGGGAGGGCCAGGGCAGATGGGGAGTGTCGTGCTCAATAAATACTTGTTGGATTGAGTTGCTGGAAAGGCAGCAGGGGTGGGGAGAGTGAGCCACACTTCCCCCAGTCTCGCTTGAGATGGTTTTTCCCACTTCTGGTCCCCACACACTGTGCTCCCTTTATAATACCCCTCTCTGCAGCTACTTCCAAGGCAACCTCCCTCCCCGCCCCCCCCCCCCGAAGTGTTAGTGTTCTCTCTCTCTTTAAATCACTGGTCTCCTATTCATCCTGGTCATTGGGCTTGAAGCCCAGCTGGTGGCAAAGACGTGGCATTTCCATGGATGTCATTGCTAGGCCTGTAGGTTCCCTTCCTCTCATACTTAAAGCCAGAGGGGTGAGCTTGGGCACTTGGTTACCAGGTTGATCCATGGAAACAGCCAACACCTAGGATTTTGTTTAAAAAAAAAAAAAAAAGCCAGACTACCTGGCTTTAGGCATAGAAGTGGATATGGGTGACAGGCCAAGGAAAGCAAGACGAATACTGGGTGTCCTTTCACTCCAGGTAGATTTACAACAAATTCCTAGTAGGGCGAATGTATAGCAAAGGGAAGGAGAAAAACAAAATCTGCATCAGTGACTTTTCTAGGCTAGGGAACAGAGCTGTCTATGGGCCTAAGTGGGGGGGCTTCAGGCTTCATTCGGAGGTGTGATCAGGCTGGAAGCCCCCTTTCCCAAGCCAGACACCATCCTGTTTCTGTCTCTCCCCACGCCTGCCCCCTCCCCCATTCCCTACTCCCCCACCCCCAGCAAGTTGGGAAATGCTGGAAAGAGATGCTCATTAGCATTTCCCACCCCCTGGACACACAGTGTCATCCATGGGGCCCGTGTTGCCCTGTTGTTCAGGTTGCCAACCGTGGACCTGGTGGTTTAGTCAAATGGTTTTCTGAACCTGCCCAGCTCGGGGTAACTTTGAACAGTAAAATTGCAATTGAGAAGGAAAGAGTGCTTCTCTTACCTCGCCCTCCCTTCTCTTCCCTGCCCCACACACTACCTTCCCTTTACAAGTTTTCTGGGCTCGGTGAGTGTTTGATCGCCCACATTGCTTTGAGAGAACCACTGCTGATAACACGTGCGGTCCCTGCCCCACACCTGCAAGCTGCCTGAAAACCTGCCGTGCGGCCTGTGTTTGGGGATTGTCTTTGTAACTCATACCCATCAGATAGGACGAGCCAGGGCTGAGGGTGGAGCTGGATGGCATCTGGCGAGACCGAGGGGAGGCAGCCAGAGAGCTGTCACAGGATTACGCGGTCCGATGCAGAGTCTGGGAAGACGACAGTGCGAGTGACACCCGGGTGGTGCGTGTGCTTGTTACCGCCGAGAGTAGCGCCTGGGCTTTCTTACTGGGACCTCAATCCTGGGTAGCCCTGCATGCGCGGGAGAAGGCAAAAAAGGCTGTTTCAGTGGAAAGAAGGAGCCTGGGAATCCCAACAAATTGTTGTATTTTTCAGGGAAGTTGAGTGTATAGATAGCTTTCGTCTTAACAGTGTGTTCCATTCATTTAGCTCTTTTTTGCTCCTGGTCGGAACTCTAGAATGTTTCTCGTTCATCCTCCTGACATCATGCAGGCACAGGTGGCAGTGACTTGTTTTTGCAGAGAAGTTACATGAGGCCTAGAAAGGAAGTGACTTGCCCAAGACCATGTGACTCTAGAGCCCTTTTGCTCCTGATCCCAGGGCTCTTCCCACACACGTGGGGCGAGTCCATTGTGAATTTCCTCCCAAGCTGGCATCGTCCATGCTGCCGGCCTAGCACACGCCCAGCCCTTGTTTCCCTTATGTTCGCATGCCTGGATCGTAGGAGCAAAAATTCATCTGTTCAGTTGACCAAAAGATTCGGGAAGGCAGATGTGCTGCAAAGAAGTCTGTTGTTTCTTCAGCACCCCATAAGTGATTCTTCACTTGGTGTGGCTAATTGGAAGGTGATGGTTATCACATTAAATGTGTGACACTGTGGCGGCTCTTGAGTACCTCCCTCAGGTTTGAGATATGCAATTTCCGGGTAGAATGAGAAGCTAACCCCAGGGATAGATAGACCCAAGGAGGCAGGCAGGGTTTTCCTGCTTCCAAGTGGGGACACAGTCATGGTTACTGGGCTTGGGGGCCATGTCGGGAAGATATTGCCAAGATGGAGCTTATAGGACAGGGTGTCTTTCTTATATGTGGAACCCCAGAGAGCACCTGGGGATAAATGTGGGTGGTGCATTCCTCTGATGGGGGGTAGGTTTAGGTGGCATGGCATCTTGATGACAACCTAGTCTTCCATGTAGGGAACCCCTGGTGCATACCACCCCCACCCTCCCTGCCATGCTCTGTTCTGAGTGTGTCTCCTCCTCCTAGCTTTAGGTTAAGTGCGAGTGGAGTCAGTGTGATACATGATAATGCCTTTATTAGACAAGCATGTGCCCAGTAAAGGGAACTAGCAGGGACTTGAACTCAGGAGAAAGCTCCATCTAGGGACTTGGTATCATGGAGAATTGCTTGGCCTGCTTCACAGAGGTTACCTGGCCCTCCCGAGAGGATTCCAGGCAGCTCTTACCCACTTACCTCTCTTATGAAATCAGACTCTGTATAGAATTCTTGAACGTCCTGGTAACCATATGCTTATGTGCATCTTTTCTTTGCCTGTGACTTCTCAACTTCATCAGGTAAAATCCCGTTATAACGAACATTATAAAAAACCAATTCTGTATAATAAAGCTATTTCCATGGTTCATATCAATGCTTTGTTGTTGTTTTTTTGTGGTTTTTGTTGTTAAAATTTTGAGTAACCAGCTCTCTTCTGTATCAAGTACTTTTCCTGGTCCCTGTCCATGTCATGGTTCATCCCTAAGCCAGGGCCCCCGAGCACTAGCCTTCTGCCTTGGTGGCAGGGAAGAGGGAGAGGAGCACTGGAGCCATCACCAAGTAGCAAGGACCCCCTCTGTTTGCATTTCATCTCAAACCTCCCACTGTCTGGTACATCTTTGTTTTCCAAAAGAACACCACACAAAAACCCAACAAAGGCCATAAGAACATGCGTTTATCTGAATGTGAGTGTGTGTGTGTGTGTGTGTGTGTGTGTGTGTGTGAGTCTTGAGTGTGAGTAAGCATGTAGGTGCCAAGTGTGAGCATGTGTGTGAAAAAGTGCATAGGAGAGAAAGCCAGTGACAAAGCAGGTGGGACAAATGTTTGCCCGACGGCGAATCTGGGCAAAGGTTATATGGACGTCCCATTGTATTGCTCTTGCTCTTGTGTCTGGAAGTTGGAAATTACTTCCAAATAAAAAGTTTAAGAAATGAGTACATGCTAGACTAATATGATGGTACCAGGAGTTCTTGAGAGTGTGAGTTCTCTTCTCTTCCTCTTATAACATCTCTTATTCTCCCCATTTAACAGACAGCAAAACTGAAGCCCAGAGAAGTCAAGTGACCTGAGTTCACGTAGCCCCCTGGGGCCGAGGCAGGATTTGGGCCCAGGTACTGACCACTGTGGTAGGTCACCCCTCAGGAGACCAGACTGCGGCTTGCCCTGACTCCCTGAGCTGGACCAGGGCGGGGGGGCGTCCGGTGCCAGGAACGATCGGGTACCTGCTGCGGTGTGCCCGCACCCCGTGCATGTCCCACGCTGACCCAGCAGGGGGTCAGCAGGTGTGCCCCAGTCTGCCGAAGCATGCCGAGCACACTCAGGGTGTCCGGGTACCTTCTGGGGACAGCTACGTCCTTATTCTAAGAAACATTCTTATTCTACTCTTCACTCAACTCTCCCGTTTCTTAAGAGCATGCGGTCAGAAGCCTCTTGCGCCAGAACCATGGAGTTATTCTGGTTCGAACTTTTTATGTCCAAGATGGACGGGTCAAAAGCAGCTGGGTTTGGCATCGAGAGTAAGGCCAGAGTGTGGGCCCCGGGCCAGAGAGCTTTCTCGGCTGCGCACCAGTCCGTCTGTGGAGGTACAGGAGCCCGAGGGAGGACGTTTGTGTGGTTTTGTGCGGCAGATCTTACCAAGGGGTCAGGAGTTAGAGTTTTGTCCACATAGGGAGGACTCGCCGTTAGGGAAAACTGCTAACCATAGGGCCCAGGGAGGGATCTGATCGTCCTGCTAACCTGGCGGAGGGAGACGTTCAAACGCTGCTGCTTGTTTCCTGGCCACTTTTCTCTAACACCAAACCACATGACCTACATCTCTCTCTGCTCTGGGAAGGCACTCGTATCGTTCCTGACAGTTTCGCTTACCGATATTTCCCCCAGCTTCCAGAATTAGGGATGAGTGAATGAGTCTGACTCTGCTTCTTAACAGAACGGTTTTGAGAATCTTCCGCTTTAGCATGTGTCCTTTATCCACGGTGCCTCCCAGCAGCCACCCTAGAACCATGAGGCTGTGGTTAAGTTGGCTTCAAAGGATTTTTTTCCCATGGGCTCCAGCCAGTTATATGAAAGAGACCCGTGAGCACTTACTGTATTATTACCCGAGCTTATCTATACTTAGATTGCTTGTCTTTAGGCAGTTATCATGTTATAGGCTATCGCCTCGATTCTCTGATTCTTCCTGACTCTGTTCTGCCCCAACGTAAGTGCCAGGTGGATGACATCCAGGGGCAGAACAAGATGCAGGAGGATGAGGAAAGGCTGCCCCCTGATTCCTGGTGGCTCGTGTGCTGCATGGAGGTGTGCAAACAGCCAGGGCTGCCTACTTGACGGGACGGCAGCAACAGAGCCTTTGCATTCTGGTTCTTAGACGTATAGGTAGGATGTCGTGGTGATGAACATCCCACACTGTTTGCCTGGATCGAATTCTCCTTTGTTTCAGGAGGCTAAGCCTTTTCTTTGCCTGACTGACAAAAGAAGAGACTGGTACTGTTAAGCCCTTGATTTAAGAGCAGACACGAAGCCCTTTGTGTACTTTGTGGAGGGGCTGTAACTTACCCTGCAGTGATGGGTGTTGTCCTGTCCACCTCTGCCCCTGGAAGCACATGGAAAGAGGTCACCTGACAAGCGTCCTTCTGCTCTGAGGTCCTCAGTGGTCTCAGGCGTACACTGATGGTAGGAAAAACCTTCCCAATGTCATGCTTTTCAGCGCTGTTTTTGGAGGGGGCCATCTGATCTTGCTTTTCAGAAGAGGTTTACTCTGGAGGCACTGCATAACCTCCGAGCCTCCCTTAAGAGATCAGGACAACTGGCAAGACCAGGGCTGCAGCAAAGGGGCTGCCCCGGAATGTTGCCCAGCACGCTTTGGGGTTTTTCCACCAGTGGGGTGACGGCCTGGGGATTTGCCTGGGATTTGAGGTCAGGCTCAGTCAGGTACGGGATGTCAGAGGCCAGGTAGGGAACCAATAGGTGGGATGGAGCTGACTTGGATGTCTTTCCCCTTTGCAGCCAGGGACACAGTAGAACTTGCCGAAGGAGATGGAGGTAACCAGAGAAGGCTTTCTGCAAGTGGGGCAGCATGGTCCATGCAGCTTTGCAAGGTGACCAGGGCTGGGCAGAGTGACCCTAATAGGATTTTAGACCCTGAAGGCAAAGCAGATCCTGTGACTGTAACTTCCTGGTCCTGAATAGTTGAGCGATTGCTTCTTATGAGCCCCCTCCCCACCCCTCAGTCCCAAGCAAAATGAACCTGTGTCAGTGTTAAGATCGGAGAGCCTGACAGGTTCCAGCCTAGTGAGGTGTAGCCAGTGAGCAAACCTGCCCTCTGAGCTCTGATGTCCGCTTGCCCAGTCATGTGATTAGCCCTTCTGCCTGTGGCTAGCCACAGGTAAATTGAGCGCTGTTTACACCCTCCTGCCTGGTCTGGGAGCCCATAGCACAGCTGTCTGATCAGCTAGGTAAGGCAAATCTTTTTGAATTTGTGCCTCCCCTGCCTTCCCACTGAACTTATCTTGCCCCAGATAATAGCATGGGCCCCGAGCTTTCCATTTAGCTGAACTGGTCAGTGGCCATCTCTTATTTATCCTTTAATAAGTGTTGGGGAATTCTAGAACTAGAGGAGGCTCAGACCCCTCTGCTGCACTTCCCCGCCTTCCCGGGGGGACTACTGAGACATCTGGGGGGGCATGTCATTCTCTCTCCCCAGAGCAGTTCAGAGGTGGACTCTACATAGTCGTCCTCACCTGATTGTGATCAGCAAAACAGTCTTCTTTTCATCTAGGTGCACTCTCTCCTAACTAAAGTCTCTTTTCTTCCCTACATTTTTGCATCCACACAGAAGAAGACTGATAAATTCTAAGTCCTTTCTCCATTCCCTGAGACTTACCTACCTACCTGCCTTCCTGTCAGCCATGTTTACCCATCTTCCATGAGATCTCACTGGTTTCTGCCTTCCTGTGGCAGAGCAGTAACGGCCAATGAGTGCCCAGTGCTAACTTTGCCGGGCGTAGCCGAGGTTCTGTCCAGTTCCGCTGTGTTTCTGGACCTGCAGGAGCCCTCTCATTCTGCCCACAGTCTTGGTCTTGCTCCCGGGATGACGTGACCTTTCTTAATTTGACATCGCCTCCTTCATTCGGTATCTTTATTCTACCTTGTCCTGATTTACATCTTTCAATTCCTGGCCTCAGATTAAGCTTCATTCACTGTTTCGTTTCTTCCTGCCCACCTTCCCTTTCCCCAAATTAGAAGTCCAGAGCAGTGACCCAATTGAATTTGACTACAACCTGCCAAGATTGAAACGTTAACGGGTTTAGATCCTTGCTGAGGAGTGAATTGAATTTCCGTCCTCCCAAATTAAGCCAGTTCTTTTTTTTTTTTTTTCTCCCAACTTTATTTTGGAAGAATTTCAAACCTACAGAAAAATTTCAAACGTAAGCACAGAGCACACCATTTATTTTTCACCTAGACTCACTGAAACTTGTTGCTACAATTGTCAAGTCTCTCTTCTCTCCTTCTGGGTATTACATATATGTGTGTCTAGACATATATGTGTCCGTATGCGTGTTTTGTTCATTTGTTTTGAACTGTTTGAAAATAAATTTCAAATGTCAGGACACTTTTTGCCCTTAACTACAATGGTTATCTCCTGAGAATAAGGCCATTCTTCTGCATAATCATGATATCGTTATTACCCTAAAGAAATGATCTATAATCCCATATCATCTAGTATCTAGTCTTTTTTCAAATTTCCCCCCTGGTTGCCCCCCCCCCTTTTTTTAAAGCAGTCTCAACACCCAACATGGGGCTGGAGCTTACAACCCCGAGATCAGGAGTTGCATGCTCTACTGACTGAGCCAGCCAGGTGCCCCTTGTTTTTGCCTTTGAGCCAGAATCCAGTAAAGACTCTCATTTGGTTATACCTTTTTATTTTTATTTATCTATTTATTTTTAAAAGATCTTACTTATTTATTCGAGAGAGCAAGACAGCACAAGCAGGGGGAGTAGCAGAGGGAGCAGGGAGCCCCATGCAGGACTCGTTCCCAGGACCCTGAGATCATGACCTGACCTGAAGGCTTCACAGACTGAGCCGCCCAGACTCCCCAGTTACGTCTTTTTAAAAAGTTTACTGGGAATTCTCCTTCCACTTGTGTTTTTGGTTTTTGGTTTTCAAGGACTTTGAAAAGCGTGGACCAGTTCTGCCTTCTAGCTGTCCCACATTCTGGATTTTTTCTGGCTATTTTTTCATGGTGCCATTTAACTTGTTCCTCTATCCCCTGTATTTCCTGCACTAGAAAGTTAGGTCTGGTGCCTGATTTGGTTCTGGTAAGACATTTCTAGCAAGGACATTGCATGGGTGAAGTTGGGTACTTTATATCACTTCAGGAGGTACATTAGGTCAGAGTGCCCATTACGAGTAATGGCTAAACTTGAACACTTGAGGTGGTGGCCACCAGTTTTCCCACTGTAAAAATACATTATTCTTGTAATAAGTGGTTTGTGGGGTGATACGTTGGCATTGTTTAAATATCCTGTTCCCTATAGTGTTTCTCCCAGTGGTTTGGCACCCAGTGATGGCTCTTCCTGACTAAGAGATTGCTTTGGGAGTTGCATAAGGCTAGTTCTGAATTAGCACTTACAGACCTGCATATGGACATGAGAAGTTCAAAAGAGGAATAAAATTTTTTTTCTTTTGGGTTTTGAAATTGGGGAGAAGGGAACAAAACAGGGTCAGTCAAATTCTGTCAAAGACTAGGTATTTTGTATGACTTGGTATTGATATTAAATTGGGTAATAGTCGCTTACACATATATTGCTGTCTGGCAGTTTCCTTCAGGTCAGGGGAAGGCAGGCTAAAGGATGGAGCTAAAAATAAGTCCTAGTTGGTTCACAAAGCAGAAATTATTTTATTTTGACTATTTGGGAGTTAGCTGTAATTCTGTTCTCATTTCCTTTTCTTTCTTTCAGACAGTTTCCATTCTCCTCACTGGAAAAGGAATCTTTTATTTTTTGATTGTCTTCTTCTCCCCCTTGACCCACCCAAGGTGCCCAGTGGGTAAAACAGTGTTCCTGAGACCCAGATATGATCACCGTGGTTCCTAGCAAGGAAAAGGACTAGAACCCTTCCAACCCATGGACTAGTTCTGAACCAAAGCAGCCAGGCGGTCGTGATGGTTTATGGTTGAGTCTGACAGTGGAACACAGGGGTGGAGATCTGATTCTCCCAAGTCTTTTGGGGGAAAAAGGATCTGCATCACAGGCCCCCACCCGTGACCCCTTGGAAGCTTTCCATCCTCTTCCATAGATGAGTTCACGAGAGTAGAGGGTGCACACCGTTAGAATAGGAATCCGCAAGTTTCAATCACAGCTGTTCTCTCACAGGGTTTATTAATGAACCTCCTCTGTTTCTGCCTCTCCCTCACTTATCTTCCAAGACTACCTGAGAGCTGGCTGGATGTCATCATGATTTCTTCTAGCCTTGATTGATAGGAATCAGACTGTTGTGAGAAGTGGAGATCCTCAAGAGTTTATGCCTGTCCTCTGAGTTTATAGGCCACCCAGAGATGTGTCACTCCCAAATAACCGTGGGTGGGGATTTTTTTTTTTTTTTTAAGATGGAGAGGGCTAGGCTATGTGCTATTTCTGCTCTTCTTGCAGAGGCCAAGGAAAGGCTCCCAAAGGAAAGCCTGCTCCAATCACTAACTGCTAGCATTTTGTTTTGTTTTAAGGATGTTGAAATCCTACAGAACTCTACAGAGAATTCAGATAAAAGGTGAAGAGTTCACACCACTTCCTTTTCTTCTAACTGCAGCTTCTTGAGAATTGAACAGCCGTCTAAAGAACTGCTGTCTGCTCTTTATCCACACGCGTGCGCACACACTTGGGATAGCCCCTTTCCCTCCTTGCCGATACAGAGTCAGTGTATTCTTTCTTTCTTTCCGCACAGTGACCTCTCTAGATGGTTTCTCGTGGCCCTCCTCTCCAGCTTCCCATAGATGTGGTCTGCGTGCTGGGAAGTCACAGCCCAGAAATGCTTTCGCATGAGCTGCACCCTTAACCGTGGAATTAGTAATTAATTCAGGGCCTGGCTGAATTGGTTGTTTTTTTTTTTTTTTTTTTAAAGATTTTATTTATTTATTTGTCAGAGAGAGAGAGATCACAAGTAGGCAGAAAGGCAGGCAGAGAAAGGAGGAAGCAGGCTCCCTGCTGAGCAGAGAGCCCGATGCGGGCTTCGAACCCAGGACCCTGAGATCATGACCTGAGCCGAAGGCAGAGGCTTTAACCCACTGAGCCACCCAGGCGCCCCTGAATTGGTTTTTCATGCGTTTATAGCTGTCATCACTCTTCTCTCTTTTTTTTTTAAATTTTTTAATTTTTTTTAAAGATTTTATTTATTCATTTGACACAGAGAGAGAGATTACAAGTAGGCAGAGAGGTAGGCAGAGAGAGAGGAGAGAGGAGGAAGCAGGCTCCCTGCTGAGCAGAGAGCCCGATGTGGGCCTTGAGCCCAGGACCCTGGGATCATGACCTGAGCTGAAGGCAGTGGCTTTAACCCACTGAGCCACCCAGGCGCCCACTCTTCTCTCTTTAGATAAGCCTCCTTGGTCAGGGAAATGCGATGTTCGTTCCTCTCCTTCTTTCTTTTTAACTCTCGTTTCTGTAGCTTCTTCTCCCTGCTGTGGCCGAAATGAGCTATCTTCTTGGTGTTGAGAGTGCTTGAAGCCCCAGGTATAATTTTCCCAGCTGGGATGGATGGGGTCTCCTTGGGCTTTCCAAGGAGGGCTTCTAACTCTTATACAGTCATATTGGGGATTTCAGTTTGACCACAACTTCCCTCCTGAACCCACATGTCCCTGAGTTAAGCGGTTCAGTGTCTCCGGATCACACATTGCTCAGAAGATTGCCTGCAGTGTTTAATCCCAACACACAGACTGAAATGGAAAAAGAATCCCTGTCAAGCTGCTGGAAGGAACTTCCCCTGCTTACTGCCAGTCTGTTATTGGGGAAATGTTTAGAAATTCTGATGCCCTGGTTTACTTTGTTCCTCTCCAGATTGACATATCCCCCTCCTTCCTGGCCCCCAGCAGAAGGGCTGTATCATAGCTTGTGGGGGGGGGGGGATGGACAGGGCAGGGCCTGCTCCCTCGATGGCCAGCCTTGGGCCCGGCCTCTGCTTCCTAGGCTGCCCCGCCCCTGCCTGCTCCTCTTTCTGAAGGCAGATCAGTGATGGAAATAAGCAGATCACAGAAAAACACGTACAATAGGATCTCATTTTATTAAAAAGACACACGTACATGGGTGCATGGGGAGAGAGCAGGAAGGATGTGGACAGGCGGCAATCTCGGGGCCGGGGACAGGCACAGTTTCTTTTTTCACTTTTTGCTCATCTGCATTTTCTTATTTCCTCCAGTATAGGTACAGTTTCTGGTACCGCGAGCTATCTCTGTTTAAGAGGAGAGGTGGAAGACTAGTGCTTAATAATGCTCCAAAGCCCCACAACGTGAGAAAGTGACTCGTAGCTCATTTGTTAGACCAGCTCGTTGTTGAGTGTGGGCCACGCGTATGATCTCATGGGCTGTCTTTCTGCCTTCTGCAGTCCTTCTTGGGTATTTTGAGATTACGAGGCCTCCTGTTCGTGGAGGGTGTGGGGGAGAGTAGCCTTGTCTCATTTCCCAGCCTTCTGCTTTTTTTCAAAGCTGGTAACATGAGTGACATCGCCCCCCAAACGCCCAGCTGGGACCCTTTGGTCAGTGGCTGCTTTCTCCCTGTGAGCTGCCAAACCTCCACCCCACACTCTCTCTCTGGCCAGGCTGAGAAAGGCAGCCGCAGAAGCCTCACTTCCTGCCTCATCTGCTGCCTTCCCCTGACCCCCTCCTGCCCTTCTTCTCAGTGCTGTGATCCTCCTCCTTTGGGTTCCTGGGGTGGGGGTTTGGTGGTGTGGTCAGGCCTGAGCCAGGGACAGGAGGGAGCCGCAGAGAGGGTTTGCTGGTCCTTCTGAAGCGGCATTTGCTGGGGGGACCCCCAGGCGTTGTGTCCGGTAGCCTGGCCCCTAGGGATTGCAGCGGTCTTGCGCACTTCACCTTTGTCGTCAGCTTTGGGCGCTCCTCCTCCCGTGTCACCAGTGCTTATGGACCGGCTCGGTGTGGGCGCTCAAAATCTGCTCACTGGAGGAATCGGTTGGTCCCTGGTGGTGCGCCAGGCCCCTCTTGGCCGCTCTCGGTCCAGTGTCTGCTCTGCTCTTTGCTTTCTGGTCTATGGACTCCTCCCCCAATGCACAGACACCTGACTGCTGGCCCTCCGCACTCAGAGCCCCCTTCCCCGCAGCCATACACATGCAGCAGTTGGGAAACAGACCCGGGTGGCTCTGGAAGATAGCACCCAAGGCGTCTTATCTCCGGTGTGTGCTGTTTTGTTTTGTTTTTTCCATTTGCTGTTGCCCAAGAACCCAAGCATCCGCTGCTGCTCCGCTGCCTGGTGAAATGGCCTGGCCCCGTGCCAGGGTGCCTCGCCAGGTGCTCGGGCTGTGGAGGCGGCTGCCTGCGATGGCCCGATAATACCCCACCACGCCGTAAACAGGACACTCCACCCTCCTGCAGGCACCCAGCCGGGGCCCCCCGGTGGCCTGTTGTTTCGTCATGGCCGGGCACGATCTGGGCATCCCTGCTCAGATAGGAGAGCCAGTGGTCCTCTTGCCCCCCTGCCCCCCACCCCCGTTTCCCAAATCTGAGAGAGGAGTACTTTCCAGAAATGAAACCAGTTCGTCTTCCAACCACAAGCAGCCGTTGTGACTTCTCAGTGCTTCTTCGTTGACCATAATCACACAATGGCAGGGCAGACCCCCAGTCTCCGGATCTTTCCGGTGTATTCCACGAGGGAGAAGCCCACGAGCTCCTGTTTCAACTACGCTCACTTGTGAGATTTCTTTGGGGACGTTCCCCACGGAGCTAGGACCCCTGTGGGCAGCACCGGCACATGCAGGCAGCCTCTCCACCGGTTCCTCAAGGCGGTGGCCGTGCTGGGGTAGGCCGTCACCCGTCAAGGTGTCCCAAGGGACAGTGTGGCTGGAACTCACTCTGCATCTTTTCTGGGCTGAATTCTTTTCTAGGCTCCTTTACCTCACCTTGTATCCTAAAGAATTGTGGAGGAGGAGGGTTTAAATGACATTAACTGGTTCTGCCTAATCTTGCTATTGAAGACTTCCAAGCAGTTTTGCCTCTCACCTTCTGTTCTTGAGAGCATCGAGAGGAAGTACCAGAGGCTGGGCTTGAGCCCCCACTTGCTAGATGGGAGAGTAGGCCCGGGGAGATTGGGTGGTGTTGGCTGCAGTCCCATGAGGAGGAAGGTAGAGCCTCGGTCGGAAGTGGTTCTCTCACATCTGAGCTCTTGGGGGCCACACTGCTCCAGCCTGTCGCCCCTTGGAAGATGGCACAAGACCCGTTACTGTCTGATTCTAGCTTTGGTTTATGTTGTACTTGAGGGGAACTTGACACATTGGTTTAGCCCTTCATTGGTTTCGGCGCCCACATCAGCATGTGCTCACCAAACCACTTAGGGTGAGGTTTCTGAAATAAGTGGTGAGTTTTCGTTTCCTATCAAAATTGAATTTTTCAAAAAGTGCCCCCCTCATTTTCTGGGCATGGAGGAAACATGGCATTTTAACTCTCTTCAGAGGTGTCAGGACATGGCGAGAATTGGGGTTTGGGCAGGAGTGGGGACTTGCTGAGGTCTCTGAGACAGAAGGGGATTCTGTCACCTTGTGACTGGTAGGAGCTGTGCCAGCAATAGGATGTGGTCACCCTAGAAATAAGGCTGCCCAGCTGTCTCCTTGAAGGAAAAGAAACTGAGGCAAGACCTCCACGTTTGACTTCGATGCAGTGGATCCTTGCAGGCCTGGCAGAGAGGAGGGCATCAGGGGCCACTGGTCCTGGATTGGGGGGCTCAGTTTCTCCATTCGTATCTCCCACCGCCATCTTGTTTTCTTCCTTTTTTTTTTTCTTTTCTTTTTTTATTGTGTAATTTTTTTGTACGTGAAGAGCAAGTCAGGACCCATGACACCCTCGGAGTCTTTGTGAATCACTTTGGTCAAAGGTAGCCAGAAAGCATGTAGAGTTGATGAAAGTGGGTGGTTGAATTCTCACCAAAAATTCCAGGATTCTGGGTCCTCACTTTCCCCAGGAGTACTGGGAGTATGGTCCCATCTCTGATTACTGCCCTTGAGACTGGATTCCTACTGTAGCTCATGAGTGGGGTGGGATATGAGGGATAATGTAAACTGATACCAAATGGGCATGGCTTAAATTGTCCCTGGGAGGTAGTAGAATCCTAAGGTTTCAAAGACTTCAAAAAAAAAAAAAAAAAAAAAAAACCCCCCAACAACCCAACCAACCTGAAAAAACAGAAAGTCAGTACAGACACCTGGATAATGCCTGCCATCAAAAGATTCCCTTCCCCAAAAATGAGCTATAAAGACAGTCCTTCCTGCAGGTGTCTAGGCAGGTGTTCCCTGCAACCTCAGAGAATGTTCTTGATGCCGAAGGGCCGGGAACCCGCGTAGGGTGATTGAGGAGGAAGGAGGCTTGGGTTTAGGTAGAGGACTGCCTCGGACCTCATGAGCAACCGAGTCCAGGCTGAGACTGGCCCTCTCTGGGCCTCAGTTCCCTAACAATCCACCCCCTGCCAGCCCCTTTTGGGGCTGATGGGAGAGTAAAGACCCATATGAAAGAACTTTGCAGATGGGACGAAACTTAAAAGTTCTATATAAATAGCAGAGAACCCTCATGGTCTCAGTAAAAGAAAAATCTCCAGGAGGTTTTTGCGGTTTCTGCTGGAGGGCTGGGCGAGGCTGTTCCCAGAGATCCCTCCTCCTTGCTGTTTTCCCCGCCCAGGAGTTGTGGCCCTCTTTTGCACAGCGATGAAGCAGCTGTCAGGATCACCGTGTTCTGGCCTTTATGCCAGCCTCTTCCTCATCTGCTTCCCACTTGCCTCTCTGCGGCTCTGTCACGTGATCCCATAAACTTGCTTTCTTGGGGCTGCTGCCCACCTCATCCCTAAGCTCTCCTAGACGGTTTCGGAGGCCCACGGGACAGCAGCGTTGTGTCTGACCTGCCTGCCAGCATGCCTCAAAACCTCCCCAAAATATCTGGATTGCCACCTTTTGATCTTAAACCCAGGATAGGAGAAAGAGCGTTGACTGCTAATGGGGGAGGTGAAGTTGGGACTTGACCCCAGCATGCCTATCACTGACTTACTGGGTGAAAAGGCCCAGGGAGGAGAACAGGGAGGCCAGGCCTTCCTGAGCCAGGGAAAAGAAGAGACAGGCAGCCCTGGGGGCTCTACTCATGGGGAGGGGGTTGAGCATGAATGTGCAAAGCAGACAGACTTTGAATCCATGATCTATCTAATTAGAGCAGGTATTCACTTGTAGTAATTTTTTTTTTTATTTTAGATGAATACTTAGGCATCTGCCAACCACCAGCCCTGTGTTCTCGGCGCTGTGTGGGGTAGAAAGATAAATTAGAGACAGTCCTTGGCCACAGGTTGTTTATTATCTAGGAGTCAAAATACCCATAATCCAAGAGAGGATTCTAGGTACTAAAAGAGTACAAAGTGCTGGGGAAAATCAGAAAATTCTTCCAGGGAATCCAGCCAGCTTTGCGGAAGTGGAGAGAATTAGATGGGCCCAGACGCATGGGGCAGATTTCAACTCTGGGCACCTGTGCAAAACCTCCGAGGAGGGAAGGCACAGGACATGGGTGGGAAATGGTTCATTGTACAGCTTGTCCAGGACACAGAGACCTTGAAGAGGAGTGGAATGTACAGGAAAGGTAAGTGGGACCAGAACATAGGGCCTTTAGTGACCGTCTTCGAAAACGAGCCTTTGGAGAGTTTTAACAGAAATGTTAAAGATCTTTTAAAAGGTTATCTTGTAGGTCATTATATACTATCTGGAAAAGTGGTTATGGTATAAGGTGAAAACGTATTGCAAAACAATACATACAGTGTGATCCCATTTTTTATTTAAAAGCACACACACAGCAGTCAGGCGAACGAGGGTATATCTCTCACAGTATTGCAGTGCTTATTTCTGGATATTGAGATTCGAGGTTTTTCTTTTTGTTTCTGTATTTCCTTTTCTGCAATTCACACTTACTACTTTTGCAATGTGTCTTTTTCTTTTGTTTTAAATGAACACATGTGATAGCTGAGGGAGAGGGCTCAGAAATATGTCAAGAATTAGATAAAAATAGATTGAAAGTTAAGTTATCCATGCAGTAACATTCGTGATGTCCAGGTTGTGGGCAGGGAGACCCCTCAAATACCCAGCAGACAACTGTATACCAACCTAGTGGGATATCATGTACTTGTTGGGAAATGGCAAATATGTAGATCGTTGATACTTAGAAATGGGTATATGAAATGGGTAGAACAAAGCAGAACATAATGTATATTTCGCATTAATTACAACTATGTCAAAATGTGTGTAAATACATAAACAGATTTAGAGAATATATGGTGTTGTTAGCATTTCCTTTTCTATCATGGTAAATGCTTAATATAAATTTTCCCATTTTCCCATTTTAAGTTCCTAATTCAGTGGCCTTAAGTATATTCACGATATTATGCAACCATCCCCACCATCCATTTCCAGAACATTATCATCATGCCAAGCAGAAACTCTGTGCCCCCATTCCCTTCACCCCCTAAGTCCCTGGTAACCTCTGTTCTACTTTCTATCCCTATGAGTTTGCCTCCTAGAAGTGGGATCATACAGTATTTGTCCTTTTGTGTCTGTCTTACTTCACTTAGTATAATGTTTTGAAGTTTCGTTGTAGAATGAATCCAAATTTCATCCCCCTTTGAGGCTAATGGTCCATCGCATGTATACACCACACTTGGTTTATCCATTCATCCGTTGATGGACATTGGGTTGCTTCTACCTTTCAGTTGTTGCCAATGGCACTGCTGTGAACATGAGTGCGCAAGACCCTGCTTTCAGTTCTTCTGTATGTTTACCTAGAAGCGCGATTGCTTGATCATGTAATTTTATGTTCAACTATCTGAGGAACTGCCAACCTGTTGGTGTCTTTTTAATATAAAGCTCTTCAAGTTTATTTATACCTACGATCCCCAGTTCCTTTTGCTGTGCTTAATGCACACGCGAATTATCAAGGGATTGCTACAGATATGAAATGTTTTGCTCTGTTGAAAGGAAAGAGCCTTTACAGATCTTAAGATAGTAGAATGTTTTTTTTTAAGATTTTTTTTAATTTATTCATTTGAGAGAGATACAGAGGCAGAGACAGATAGAGCTCAAGCAGGGGGAGAGGGAGAGGGAGAAGCAGAGTCCCCACTGAGCTGGGAGCCCGACAAGGGGCTTGATCCCAGGACCTGGAGATCATGACCTAAGCCGAAGGCAAACAGATGCTTAAACCACCCAGGTGCCCCAAGATAGTAGAATGTTTTGAATGTGGCCGTGGAAAGCAGGGTTAACCCAGATGATTGAAACTTACAGATGATTCTAGAACCCTTACATTTTATCAGCAGTCTCAATTTTTACTGTCTCCTGAAAAGCTTTAACCAAGGTAAAAATTAAATGGATGGATTTATAATTGCTTTAGTTTTGTCCCATTTAGCCATAAGAGGGGAGACAGAGGAGGAAACCAAAAGACTGATTTTCCTAAGCTGGATTCCTCCATCCCGGATGGTTGAAAGGAGTTCTGTTGTTCTCTTTGTCTCAGTCACCTAGGTTCCCTGAGCTAACCAGTAATGAAGGAAGTATGAAGAGTCCTTCAGTTAATTGGGCTGAATTTGTGCAGTCCTTAGGAACCCTGCAGTGGGTGCTGGAGAGAGGCAGGGCAGGGGATAAAAGCTTCTTTGGGGGCCCCTTAGAGTTCCCTCGTTAATGATGGGAAAGAGTCCTGCTCTTGGGAACTTAGTCTGAGACTTAGAGGAGTTCAGGGCTCATAGTCCATTTGGAACAGGAAAAAGATAGAAGACATGTATAAAATTACCCCTTGTCTAAAGTAAAATGATGTCAATTGTTTCCAGTGATAAAGACCAGTTGGTTAAGTCACAAAGCTCTGGTGAGGCTGTATTTGCATTTATGGGCCTCTTCAAATAATCCTTTAGGAGGGAGNCTGGTTAAGTCAGGAAAGCTCTGGTGAGGCTGTATTTGCATTTATGGGCCTCTTCAAATAATCCTTTAGGAGGGAGGTGGATACAAGTGAAGACGTGGCCATCGGGTGAGGCTTTCCTAGGAGACAGACGGTTGGTTACCTTGTCTCCTTCCTCTGTGCTGACATCAAGGTATGCGGGCTGTGCTCTCTTCCAGCCAGCGTCCCATGCTCCGTGGCCCCAGAAAAGTCAGTGTGTAGGCCTCAGCCACCCCAGGTCCGGCGTACATTCTCCCTGGACACCATCCTCAGCTCCTACCTTCTGGGCCAGTGGCCACGAGATGCTGATGGGGCCTTCACCTGCTGTACCAATGACAAGGCCACCCAGGTAATGACGCACTCTCCTAAGGGGATAAGGATGGGGGGCGGGGGCTGGCCGAGGAGGCCTTTGGTCTACTTACCAACTCGCAGTCACTGAAATGATCTGTCCTGGGTTCTGGCTGTGCCTCTTCACCACGTGGCTTTTTAGCCTCTGATATTTACCAACTTGGGTTTCTCTGTAAACCTAACATAAAAACTAACTTGCATTCCACCTGGCTGGTGGAAGAGAGAAGTCAATCTGGGTTTTCCAGTCTGGCTTTGAATATTCGTGTGTGGGTAAGCAAGAGTTGACTTTGGAATCTCTTCTAGGTTTTCAAAAATGAGATTTACCTTTCTAAAATTAAGCAGGCCAATATTCAACCAAGTTTGCATTCCACAGACAACTGGGAGAGAGGGCCAAAAAGTGTGTTGAGCCCGGATAGATCCCACTGGAGCAGTAGGAGTGGAAAGCTCTCAGAGAGTGAAGACTCCCGCCCTAGCCAGCAGCGCATCGGAGTCCAGTGGGCCCATTCGAGTCCTTTGGAGCCCAGATCCTTTCTGTCAGTATTTTTCTTCCTGGCAGTCTTTTCAATATCCTAAACTTGGAAGACATCTCTGCAGATTGCCTAGCCCACTGGTCAGTTTCTGAATAAGATCGTGTTCACCTGAGCAAGGGGTAGTCTCCTATGTAAAATTATACAAAGATCTTTCTTTCTTTCTTTCTTTCTTTTTTAAGATTTATTTGTTTTAGAGAGAGAGAGGCGGGGGGAGAGGGTGCGTGCACAGGGGTGGGGAGGGGCAGAGGGAAAGAGAATTCCAAGCAGACTCCCTGCTGAGCCCAGAGCCCAAGTCGGGGCTCGAACTCACAACCCTGAGATCACGACCTGAGCCAAAATCAAGTCGGACTCTCAACTGACTGAGCCACCCAGGCGCCCCCATGCAGAGGTATTTCTTAATCTGTTTCAGGACTTCAGCATTCTTAGCTGTTGTTCAGAGTCCAATATTTTCCCTTTTGACACAGTTTAAACCCATTTCTGTTCGACTTCGGAACAAATGAGTTGTTCTTAGGAAAGAGGAAACGGGGTGGGAAGAACAGGGGCTCAGAAGCAGGCCTGCATCCTAGCGGGCCCTGGGCAGGTGGGCTCTTCCTTTGCAAGCCGGGAGTGTGCCTGCTCGGCTTGCTCACAGGTGGGGTGACCACCAAGCGTGAAAGTGTTTTGTGCACTCATGTCCCCCTGCCTCCTCTTCTGTGCATGTCCCGTTGGTCCCTCTCTTTTATTTATTATTTTTTTAGCGAGCTCCATTTTCAAATGTCGCTAGTGAAAGTCTGAATGCCCAGTACTGTTCTCGGCATGTTGGAATGAAGGATAAGGAAATGAGGACAAGATCTGGCCTCTGTGAGTCTGGATGCCAGTTCCATGAAGGCCAGCGAACAGACAGCCAAGGGATGAGATGGGGCCAAATGTTTGGCACGGTTTAGAGGAGAGGAATTCTCATGGGAATGCCCCACCTTGAACCAACAAGAATTTGCCGCAGCTGAGATCAGTGGCCCTCTTTCGATTTACAAAGAGAATGTGAAGGGAGGACACGCTCCAGTGGTGGACAGCGGGAGCCTGTCTCCTTGGAGCCCCGGGCACTGCTGGGCCCTGCACCCTTGGGAAAAGGGTTGAACAAGATGGCTTCTGCTTGGCCCTCACAGGCCTGGAACACACACCCCCTTCTCTTCGGAGAGGAGGGTTTAATCCAAAGATTCTAGTCGAGTAGGGCTTCCAGGAGGACAGGACCTAGGAGGAGGCTGCTTCCGGTATGCAAGCCCGAGAGTGACATCTCCTTTGTCAGGTGCGGGCTTCCCACCTCTCCCCGCCTTTGTCACTTCCGGCCACCAACCTTCTAGGAAGCCTCTGCCCCACTCCTTGGAGAGTGTTCTCTTTGTCAGCTCAAGGGAGGGTTAGCCTCAGATGTTCCCTGGCGGGATTTAGAGGCCTGGGCTCTAGGCTGTGTGTTTTTGCTCGGGCTCCAGCTGCAGGCCAGATCTTTTATATAACAAGTCTGGGCTTCTTGCCACGGCGAGACAGAGGTCAGCGATGCGCCTCCGTGGGTCTGGCAAGGCCAAGCTGTGCAGCTTTCCTCTTTTCCCGGGATGGGCTCCAGCCCTCGAGGAACTCTTAGCAACCTGTCAATATTGTGGCTGGAGTCAAGAGGTGGGAGAATTCTGATCAACGTAGGCATCCAAACCAAAATATGTACTCTGCCCATCTTTCAGTCCTGGCCTTCTGAGAATTTTCAGCTTCTAGATTTGGGGTTTCCGTCAAATTCTTGCTTGAGCGCCCACCCGGCCTGGCACAAGCTACCTCCTTCAACACTGGCATTACACCAGGAAGACCCGAGGCTCTCCTGCCCTCTAAGTGCTTGGTGATTGGTGTTCCTAAGTGATTGGTGATCCTTAGTGTTTGGTGTTCCTTCTCTCCACAGCATGGACATATCCCCAGAACAGACTAGAGATGAGGGAGGGCTTTTTGGGGGGAGCTTCAAGGGAGCACGGACAAGGGTAGAGGGAAGGTGGGGAGGCAGGATTTACCAAACTCCTTGAAACCTTTAATGTTGTTAAAAAAATAGATTGAGGCCAGCACCTTTCCCTCATTCCTCTGAGCCCTGTCCCTGTCTTCTGCCCCTTCTCTTCCAGAAACACCAGTGTTAGCACTTGTATTGCATCTGGCAGGCAGGTCCTCACTTCTGCCTTCCTGTTTACCCCTCCACCCCCCACCCCAGAGCCAGCAGCTAGAGCGTGTGTGTTTGGAGACCATGTCAGCCCTGGCGTACCTGGGGAGATGCCTTGTAGTGAAGGCAGCAGCCACAGTTAGGCTGAACCTCCTAGAGGTTCCTCCTAGAGGAAACAAGACCCCTCCCCTTTCCAAGCAAGTTTCTGACCTGGGCAGCAGACACAGAGCACCTGTCATTGAGATAGCCAAGCACGCTGCATTCTCGAGTCTTCCTCGCAGGATGATTACCCAAGTTATTTGGGGCAGGAGAGGAAGAGAGGTGGGTGAGTCTTATTTGGGGAATTGGGTGTCCTGTGAAGTTCTGCACGTTTTGAGCCTGGAAGAGCCATGAGAGAGAGCTGCCCAGGTCTCCGAGAGACAAGCTGGATGAGCCCAAGGAAGAGCTTGGGTATGGTGGGAGCAGGGCACAGAGCGGCCAGGCGGGGAGGACTCTCACGGCTCCTGGATGGAGTCACCATCCTCGGGAGGAAGTTCTTTGTGTGTTGGAGGACTTTGGCAGGATTCTCTGGGCCAATCTGAAGACGTTTTCCCCTCCTTGAACCACCCTGTCCCCAGGTCAGCTGGTAAACCCGAGCCGGCCACCGAGTGCTCTGGGCCAGGCCAGGGTGCCATCTCTGCCTCCCTTCTCGCTGTGCAAAGCACTCGTGTCTCTGTGCGCTCTTCTGCAGGGAGGCAGTGGTCTCATCACAGTGGGAATGACTGTTTGAGCATAACTCCCTCACGGGTCTCGTCCTGCAGACAGACGGGACCCCGGGTTCCCACCCTGCCCGGGCCCCATGCTGCTCATCCCAGCCCTGCTTCCTCTATATGCTCTAGGTGGGGCGTGGAAGCCTCTAGGATGGACTTCTTTCTTTAGGCTTGATTTATCCTATGGGGGAAAAATAGCCCAAGTCCTTGACAAATCAGGGAGTGTCTTGCAGGCCAGCGGCAGAGGCAGCATACTTTGTTGGGGAAGACTTCCCTTTCTGTGACTTTTCCCTACCGCGTTTTCTTTCCTTTGGTTACTCTTTATCCCAAGCCACCGCTTTCTGTGTTCTGTGATGACACGTGCTCCGGTTTGCCCGTCGCAGGCTTGTTTTCTGGGTGTGGGGGCCTGGGCATGGCGCCTGTTTTCCAGACTGGCAACCGGCACCAGTTGTTCAGCATATGGCTTGACAGCAGCACAGAATATTTGAAAATGGGTCCATGCTGGAAAATCTGAGGGTTACATAGTCACCGGAGGGCCGGAGCCGGTGGCCTTGGCCACCTCCTGCCAGAGTTCCTGGCGCGGGCCAGAGGACCACCCTCAGAGAGCCTTTTCCTGCCTCTGTTTCGCCAGAGTCCCCCAGGGGCTGATTCCCTGCCGAATGTCATGTTCCGCACGTAGTTACTGAGCGTCTGTACCAGGCCAGGCACCACGCTGTTCTTGGTCCCCGCACAGGTATGCGGAGCTGTGTTCCCAGGGCCTCCCTGGCTCTGCCAAGGTCCCTGGAGACAGCGTGGCTGGGACTCTTGCCTGAGAGTCCAGCTGGAAACAGTTGGGTTGGGGTCAGAGACACAGGTTCCAGTTTGGAGGGTTTTGGGCTCCCTTACGCCCCTGCCTCCTTGTTCTATTGGGCTGTTCTTTGGAAAGCTGTCCTCCACCCCAACCCCCAGTTATTCTTCTGCATGTGGCCCTGGGAGCTCTGAAGCCCAGGCAGGGCTTCCTGGCTTTGACCCCCGTCCAGGTTGGCACAATCCAAGCATCGTCCTATACGGTTGGCTAATGTTGCTCATGGCTAGTACGTGGCCCTGCTTCTCTTTCAGCTGCTCCCCGTGGGCCAGGGTGTTAAAATAAATCTGTTCCAGTGCATGAATCCCCTTGACAAACGTGACGCTTTGGTCTGCTGAGCTCAAGCTCCACTCCGCTTCCAAAGGATCATCTGGAACGACTCCTCCTATTGCCGTCCTGCCGCGTGGCGTGACCCTTGTTGTGCCATAAAAAGGGGCACTCTTTGAAGGGTAGCCTTCCTTAGCTGTGACTTTTCTGTGCTCCAGGGAGACCTCGGCTTAGACCTCTGCGGTGAGACCGAGAGGCGAAGCCGCCCGTCTAGCCAGCTGCACTGAAACTGGGGAGCAGGGCGTGGGCCCCATTCTGGACACTCCCCGTTCAGTCGGAGGAGCTAAAGCCCACAGCCAGGCACGGGCTTGCTTTACAGATGCTTAGATGTCCACAGCTTCAAACACAGGATGACCTGCTGTATTAGGTTCCTGGGGCTGCTGTGACAAATGAGCTAAGCTTCTTGGCTTAAAACAACAAAACTCGATTCTCTCATAGATCTGGAGGCCGGAAGTCGAATTCTGTTTTACTGGGCCAAGATTAAGGCGTTGGCAGGGCTGTGTGCTGGGAGAGCCATTCCTTGCATCTTCCAGCTGCTTCTGTGGCTGCCAGCGCTCCTTGGCTTGTGGCAGCATCACTCCAGTGTCTGCCTTTGTGGTCGCCTCACCTTATCTTTCTCCATGTGTGTCTGATTGGCCTCTGTCTCTCTTATAAGGACATTTGTAATGGCCCAATTTGTCTGGATAACCCAGGATCATCTTTCCATCTCAGGATCCATAACTTAATCATTTCTGCAAAAAGTTTACCATATAAGGTACCACTTACAGGTTCCAGGAATCAGGACCTGGTACCTTTGTAGGGCCGTTTTTCAGACTATCACACCGACTGACCTCACCTCCTGCTTTGCCTCTCGCTCACTCTTCTCCAGCCACACTGGCCTCCTTATCATTCTCAGACAGACCGGGCTCGCTCCTGCCCCAGGGCCTTTGCGCTGGGTGTTCCCGCTGTCTGGATCTCTCTTACCTTAGGTATCCTTCTGGCTCAATCCCACATCACATCCACTTCACGTTTTCCTTCCGATGTTACTTTTTAATTGAGGATGTCCCTGACATTTAAAATCATATCCCCCTGCCCAGCATTCTATCTCCTTTGATGGCTGTGTTTTTCTCTCATCGTTTAAAGTATGTCCCCAACTAGAGCATAAACTCAAAGGGGACAAGGATTTTTGTTGTTTTGCACATGGCTGTGTCACCAGCACCTGGAATGGTCCCTGACACGCGGTGCACATTCAGTAACTGTGTGTTGCGTGTGTGTTGAGGGTGATGTATTCTCCGAGCCCATCTGTACAGAGTAGACGAGCAGAGGGGCAGTCAGTACAAGGTAGACAAGTTAGACGGGCTCCCTGAGGGGCAGGCTAGGAAGACTTGGTAGGGCAGATCCTCTTAGATGGAGAGGCCAGGCTTAGAAGTCCAGGGTAAGGGGAGAAAGGAGGCAGAGCTAGGTTTGCCTGGGTACAACGAGGGCCTGGTACAGAGGGCCCATGGGGTGGAAGGTAAGATGGCGACATCTGTGACCAGGGACTGGCCGGGTGTTGCGGCAAAGCAGTGAGCAGAGAGAGGTGAGGTAAGACAGACCGAGAGACGTGATCCCTGTTTGGTGTGAATTTTCACGTGCTTTCTAGACTCCACTGCCAGCCTGCGGTTCTCCTTCCAGCCCCTCATGCATTTCTGAAGTAGAAGAGTCTGTAAGAGATGTTGGATCTGCTGGCAGTCTGGGTGGGGCTGTCGTGAGCGTGGCACCTTCCCGATGGAAGGGAGATGGGCATCACCACTTTAGCCTCCACCATCCCTCCCCTGTGGTTTCTGCCACCTTCCAGGGAGAGCAGGCTTGCGTGGAGCTCAGCTTGGATGAGCAGAGCTAACGATCTGTAGGGCTGGCTTTGGAGCCCGGGGAGGCGAGCATTTGTGTCTGCTGGGCCGAGGAGACTCCGGGAAAGGGGGAACCTCCTCATTTGCTCCATGCACAGCAGCTTTCCTGAGGCTCTGTCCACCAGCGTCCCAGGTGGGGGAGATGCAGGCATTTGGAAGTCGACCAGCTAGCCGCTCGGTTGCCGTATGCTACCATAGCCAGCTCTACCTCAAGGGTTTGGGCTGTGGCCCGAAAGACATGCTGCCTGGCCTCTTCCTGAAGGACGGGGGCATGGAGACTGGAGCCCTGGCTGGTCTTCCTTGTGGTGCTGTCAGGGAAGGAGGGCTGGGTAGCTGTCTCACCCTTGGCTGTGTCGCATGGCCCAGGAAAGGTCCTGGTCAGTAGCTGGGAGAAGGAGAGCCAGGGAGACTCAGCCCCCTGTGGCCCCTCCATACAGCTGTTGCACAGGGCAGTCTGCCCCCCACCCCACCCCTTCCCCGGCTCTTCTTCACAGCTGTTGGGTGGTGAGTGGTTGGATTTTTCACCCCCCCTTACCCTCCCCCTTTTCTGTTTGCAACAACCTCTTGGGGGAGGTCAGCAGATCTGTTGGAGGAGACGGTTCCCAGGCCCTCATGGTTTGGCAGCTCGTGCAGAGAAGTTAGAGCTGGTTCCCCTGGAACATTCCCCCTTGGGCCCCTCCCTTGGAATGGAAGCAGGGGATGTTGGTGGTGGGAAGTGATCTAGTCCTCCTCTGCCTCCTGCTTAAGCCAACAGCTTCCTCCCTCAGGATGGGGCCCAGGAAGCGGGTCTGCAACTCCCCCTGCTTCAATCTTGGGCCCTCGGCCTTCTATGCAGCTGGGAAGGGGGATATGGTCAACTGAGAGGTCTTTTCTCACAAAGGGCAGCACAGGGCCCAGGAGAAGGAGCTGTGATAAAGCCAGGAAGGGTCAGGGTCAGGGCTGAGTTCAGAATTCTGGCTTCTTCCTTGCTGAGAATGTCCCCTCTCATGCCTATTCAGGAGGACTTTGGGGCCCCCAACATTCAGTCCATCTGCAGGGAAAATCATGAAGCCAGCCGGAGACGCTGCACTACACGGAAGTCTCCTGCTTTGGTTGAAGGTGGAGGACGGGGGACCTCTACTGACATTTTTCCTGTTTTACCAAGTAATGATTGCTTAATGGAGTCCCATCTAGTAACTTTTTTTTCATGACGCTCCCAGGAACCCAGACCTGTGCTGGACCCATAAAGGGCCCAAGAATCGAGGATGCCAGTGGTTCCCTGAGCCCGTGTTCTTCTGGAGCTGGTTGGGATAGGGAGAGGCAGGACTTGTCCCATGGGGAGCACCTGGAATAGCTGGGGCCAGAATCCACATGTAAAAGTCACAAGAGAGTAAACAGCAAGTTCACCTTGTTGGCTCATCAGGGAAGGCTTCTTGGAGGACGTGGCTTGGGAGAGAGGCAGTGCAGGTGGAGAAGCCTCAAAGAATAAAAGAGGCGGGCTGTGTTTGGGAGGCTGATGACCAGACGACAGAGAAGCCTTCAGAGAGCCACCACTCCTGACCAGGAAGTGGCTGCTTCCCCAGAGCCTGCCTGAGAAGCTGCTCTGTGTCACGGGGTTTCTCTCCCTGCAGACGCCCCTGTGCTGGCAAGAGCTGGATGGGGAGCGGGCCAGCTCCTGTACACATAAGCGCTCGGCGTCCTGGGGCAGCACAGACCACCGAAAAGAGGTAACTGCCCCCTTTGACTCCCTGGCCACGGTGGCTGCCTCCCGTCCACGCCCAGCGCCGTGGGTGTGTCTGCTCCAAAGTAGCCTCACATCTTTGGTCTCACTTTCCTTTTCCTAATGTGATGGCTCCTTCAGAGCTGCCTGTCAGCGTCCTGGTGGCCTGGCTTAGGAGTCCAGACCCTTCTGCCGGCAGGGGCTTTTCCAGGGACCGCGGGTGCCCTCCAGCAGCGAAGCACAGGGTGGGAGCCACCACTCTTCTCCCTTTGCTTGAGGGTCCTATCCAGATAAGCCATTCCGAGGCTGGAGAAAGACAGGGAGTGAGTTTCCGGAAACCGGAAGCCCCCAGCCTCACCTCCTACTTAACTATGCATCCAGCCTTATTATTATTTTATTTTTTTTTTTTAGATTTTATTTATTTATTTGACAGAGCAAGAGCACAAGCAGGGGGAGCAGCAGGCAGAGGGAGAAGCAGGCTCCCCACTGAGCAGGGAGCCTGACACGGGGCTTGATCCCAGGACTCCGGGATCATGAGCTGAGCCGAAGGCAGACCCTTAACCAACTGAGCCACCCAGGCGTCCCCTCCAGCCTTATTTTTAAAAGAAGAGAAAAATAGTTGTGTGTTTCCAAACACTTTTTGCTGGCCCTTCCCCTCTCTCCGGAGGACGCCAGTCACTGAGGTTGCATAGAGAGAGGCATGGACGGGATCCCGGGCCCCTAAATCACCTCCGCCTGCCACGCCAGCTGGCAGCGCCTGAGGGCTGACTCCCTGGGAGTGCCCTTGAGTCCCTCTTGGTTGCAAGAACAGAGAGAAAATGTGAAGGGAATGCTCTACAAGTTAAAAGCTACAGAGTATGTAAAGTTCGGAATGATTGGATTAAGCAGGTTGTTTACACTAAGCATGGTGCCCAGTAGCAGATCTGAAACCGCTTTCTTCTCGGTAGTGGTCATAACTTGTATGGCAGAGCTCCTCTCTGAATCCTATGTAATTTGGCCCCCTATTTATTTATTTATTATACATTTTAAAAAAAGATTTTTATTTATTTATTTGACAGAGAAACACAGCGAGAGAGGGAACACAAGCAGGGGCAGTGGGAGAGGGAGAAGCCAACTTCCAGCTGAGAGAGCCCCATGCAGGGCTCGATCCCAGGACCCTGGGACCATGACCCAAGCTGAAGGCGGATGCCTAATGTATGAGCCACCCAGGCACCCCAATTTGGGCCCATATTTAAATAGATCTGAGCCTTCGCCAGCTGAGGGCGAGTAGGTGGAGAATTACACATGTGACAGGGACAAAAGTCAAAACCATTGCTAATGATGCATAATTGTTACAAGATATGGAAGTCAGGACAAAATCTGATACTCCTTCTTGAGCGTAGGCTCCTTGCTCAGTGCAGTCTACTTTAAAATGAGGGGAAATCCTTCCAGCCTTCCTGGTCCCAGGGCCTTTGAGATAGCTGTAAATGTACTTTGAAGAGTGAATTCAAAAACATCATTTCCCATTTCTATTAATAGAGTAGTATTCCACGCCTTTGGAATCCATGAAAGACAAAAATGGTTTCGGCATTGCGTATTTTGAATTTTTTTGAAACTGATCCATCTGATTCATTTTTCCAACTGATCCATGGAATCATGATAATTCAGAAACACCAAATACCTAGTTCATAAGGTCTCCAGCTTGCCGGATGGGCGTATCATCGGTTCTGAACTCACCAAGCTTTCCTGGGAAGTTTTCCATCTTCTTCTTAGGCATTTTTGTGGGCCTTGGGCAGGAGCTGCTCCGGGGAGGAGGGACCCCCATGCCCTTTAGCTTTGTTTCACCTGCCTCTCCCCTCTCCCCTCTCTGGGCTGCCAGATTTCTAAGTTGAAGCACCAACTGCAGAGGACAAAGCTAAGCCGCAGCGGGAAAGAGAAGGAGCGGGGCTCCCCCCTGCAAGGGGACCATGCAGTGCGGGGAGCGCTGAGGGTATGTATGTGTCCGCCCCCCTCCCCCTCCCTGGGCCCGCATCCCTTGTCATCGCCCCCCGCCCCTGGGGCAGCCCCGTGTGGGCAGGTCCTCACAGGTCTTACAGTAGCTGACTCACAGCACGAGCCTGTCACGTTGCCCGCCCCGTGGCCACCAGGCTGCCTGGGTGGTTTGGGTTCCACCTTGGGCTCGCTGAGTGAGGCTAGAAGGGCTTCTTGCCCTTGCCAGTGGCTCTCCCCTCCACCCCTGCGCCCCCCTACAATTGACCCCGTGGTGAGCCTGCAGATTCTAGAAGCATACTCTAGGCCTCTCAGTGCACTAACTTTGGAAGAAAAGCCCCTGAGTTTTCCTATTGCAGCCGGTCCCTGTCCCCAGATCCTCCTTTACCCACTTGGTTCTGCCGTGTAGACATGACATTACCCCTCTGATCAGAACTAGTGACTCTGCATGCCTTAGGGGGGGTTCCGTGATCACTCTCTGCCTCCTCCTCAGGCGTCCCCTCCCAGCTTCCCCTCAGGGTCACCTGTCCTGCGACTCAGCCCCTGTCTGCACCGGAGCCTGGAAGGGCTCAACCAAGAGCTGGAGGAGGTGTTTGTGAAGGAGCAGGGTGAAGAGGAGCTGCTGCGGGTGAGTGGGGCGTGACTTTGACGCGCAACAGCCAGCGGCTTGCTGAGTGTGGGTGCAGGCCGGTGGGGCTCTGGCTCCCTGCGGGGCTCCGGGCTGGTGGCCGTGTCGGAAGTGCGGTGCAAACAGCAGCCTGCACAAGGAATACAAATCGAGTTCATTAGATTCAGATGAACTTGGCCACCAGGACAGCAGAGCCGGGCGGTGGAGCGGAGGCAGGCTTGTGCTGGGTGGAAAGAGAGGGAGTCGGCCTCAGGTGGAGGGGAGACTCCCCAGCCAGGAGGAAGGGGCTCGGCACCACTCTTCAGCCAAAAGCACCGGCTCCCTGCTCCCTGTGGCCTCATCCCCGTCACCACCGCTGTCCCCCATCCGTGCATCAGTCACCTGTGTCGCTCACCTCTCTCCCCATGTCCACCTGGTGACCTGCGTTGATCCTTCCTGGCCAGGTGCTCCTGGGCAGCCTCCCCGCTCCCCCCACCCCCACCCCACTCCCAGGCAGAATCATTCGCTACCCTTTCTGCCGTCTCAGGCACATTTTTATACTGACACAGTACAATTGGAGAATGCCAGTTGGGCAGTATTAATATAATTCTAATGGGCACACTCCTCAGTTTATGAGTTACTTGCTAGTTGATTTTTAATCGATGTATATGTAGGATTTGATACCCACCCAGACACCTGCGTGCAGTTTGGTGAGCTGTGGGTACAAGTACCGTTGATGGTTAAGAAGCAGGGAGGGGTATTTCACATGTGATAATGATGTGGGCACATGTCCTGCAGGCGCTCACGTGGTCAGTGTCCTGGTGGTTCATCCCTTAGCGTGCTTCCCAAATGTTCTTCATCTTCGTGTTCCCAGAGAACGTCCCTGCCCTCGAGACTTACAGCCTGCTTGCTGGTGGCATCACCTTGATGAGACCACACAAATAAGCATGTGATTCTAGATTGGGTCGCAAGGGCCAGGGGAGAAATAGGAGGGGCTTTCCCTTAAATCAGGGACTTGAGAAAACCGTGTCCTCGAGTCGCTGTGTGTCAGGGATAGAGGCCAGAACAACGAGGGGAGGAGCTTAAGGGTCACTGGCTCTCTGCCGGCCTGAAGAGAGGGGCCTGAGAGTCCTTCCCTACCCTCTTCCCTGGCAGATCCTTGATATCCCTGATGGGCACCGCGCCCCAGCTCCCCCCCAGAGTGGCAGCTGTGACCACCCTCTCCTCCTCCTGGAGCCTGGCAACCTTGCCAGCTCCCCCTCCATGCCCCTGGCATCCCCCCAGCCTTCGGGCCCGGCCAGCCGCGAGGAACACCGGGGTGCAGGCGAGGAGCTAGCATCCATCCCCAATGACAAAGGTAAGCTGAGGGGGGCCAGGGCAGCAGGGCCCGCCTGAGGTCCAGGGGGGCCTCCACGCCCTTTCCCCCTCTAATCAGTTTCAAGCCTGGGAGTCCTCCGTACTAACCAACTAGAATAGCTTCGTGGGTCGTCTTTATTCTGTATACTAGTGGTAGAAACGGTCCTTCCCACAGATTCTGATTTATAATTTCTATAAAGGCTTTTTATATCTCTATAGTTATATAGATATAATATCTATATTATACCTATATATTATATTTATATTGTATCTATCTATTATAATTTATATATTATATCTGCGCTTCTATTCTCATCCTCCTGTTTTGGCTAAGGTTCAGCATGCGGAGTGGAAAACCTGTGGGTCTATCTGGCTGGTCTGGTGTACGCATTACCAGCAACAGGTCTCGAGGTGGTTGGGAAAGATAGACAATGATCCAACGTGGTCTCTTGCCCCAGAGTCACACTGCTTGACCTGGGTCAAAACCCACCCTTTCTGACTCCAAATCTCTATTTTGTCTTGTGCCCTGGCTCCTTTCTGGGAGGATGAGACCCAAGCCCTTCCTCCCCACGGTAACGATCCTCCTGTCCTCAGGCACTGTGGCCTGCCTCCCCGAATTGGGTTCTCACAGTGCCCTGTGAGGTAGGCTGGTCAAGGGCATGATCTCACACTACACGGAGGTAAACAGAGCACAGAGTAATAAGGAATAAATGGTAGATAAATACAGATAAAGTCAATATTGGCAGCCTAGGCAAAGTACGTGCGCTGTGTGGAAAGGGAGAGGGATTTTATCCCACGAGTGGGGTTGAGTAGAGACTGTGCAAGAGCTCTTCCTGGAGGAAGGGGTAGCTTTGCAAGACCATGGAGAGGACGAAGCTGGGATGTGTTGTAGCAGGGCGGTGTGGTCTTGGAAGAAACCAGGGATTCCTTTCAGCCAGACTTGGAGTCCCAATTGTAGTCTACCTCCTGGGAGTACAGAATTGCTGTTAGACCTGATTTTCCCATCAATTCAACTGAATTTTTTTTTTTTTAAGATTTTATTTGTTTATTTGACACAGAGAGAGATCACAAGTAGGCAGAGAGGCAGGCAGAGAGAGAGGAGGAAGCAGGCTCCCTGCCAAGCAGAGAGCCTGATTCGGGGCTCGATCCCAGGACCCTGAGATCATGACCCAAGCCGAAGGCAGAGACTTAACCCACTGAGCCACCCAGAGGCCCCTGTATTTTTTTTTTTTAAGATTTATATATTTATTTGAGAGAGAGAGAGCACAGAAGCAGAGGGGCAGATGGAGAGGGAGAGAGAATCCCAAGCAACC
The DNA here is from genome assembly GCA_002007465.1 of Ailurus styani. Classification (NCBI taxonomy): domain Eukaryota; kingdom Metazoa; phylum Chordata; class Mammalia; order Carnivora; family Ailuridae; genus Ailurus; species Ailurus styani. Next base: position 2,711,551 of record LNAC01000091.1, read on the forward strand.
TTCCCGCTCAGCAAGGAGCCCGACGTGGGGCTCAATCTCACGACCCTGAGATCATGACCTGAGCTGAAATCAAGAGTCGGTCGCCCAACCGACTGAGCCACCCAGACGCCCCTCAACTGTATTTTTTTATACTGTATAACAAGATACAGACTTTCATAAGCCACCTCAATGCTGTTTTAAGGTAAAGCATGGACAGACAACCTGGATTAGCATAACACCGCCAATCCCCTGACCACGTGTCCTAGTCTCGCCCCTTTACACTGAAGCCTGAGCCCAGGAAAGCGGAGAGCCTCCTTTCCTGCAGTTCCACTGGCCTCAGTCTCATCCTCTTTGCAGCCTCCTCTCCAGGTCGCCCAGCCTGCCTTGAAGACAGCAGCCCGTCTCCGGTCCTTGCCTTTGCTGCCTCCCCTCGGCCCAATCACAGCTACGTCTTCAAACGGGAGCCCCCGGAAGGCTGTGAGAGAGTGCGTGTGTTCGAAGAGGCCGTGTGAGTACCTCCCGTGGACTGTGCACCGTGCACCGCGGACGCAGTGGGGCGGGGCCAGGGTTGGGGGTGAGCCTGCGCTGTCCTCTCTGACAGGCCCTTCGTCTGCCTTGGACTCTCTCTCGGCCCGAGGCCATGGTCAACTTCAGATGCTCGGGATCGCACTTTTTCCATGATCAAACTTGTTGACATTACCTACTCGGAGCCCTTCAATCTTTGCTTATCATGATCTCTATGGAAACCTGTTCTCTGCCCACATGCCAGCCACAAGTGCTGCAGGAGCCGAAAAGGAAAGAGATCTGAAACCCGAACCCTTTGTTTTTTCTATTTTTTTTTTCCATCCCTGGGGAAGGTGTGAGTTTGCTAGACGGTAATCGGAGAGAGAGAGAACATATGAGTAGTTCTTTTCTAGCAAAGAGGGGAAGTGTCTTGTCCCCAGTGGAGTGGCGGGGGGCCTGCACTGCTTCCTCCCTGCTTCCAAGGCAAGTCTTCACCCTGGGGCTCTAGTGGTTCAAGTGTCATGAACTCCTAGACAGAAATTTCCAGTCCTTACAAGGAAGGACTGTGGAATATTCCCAAACCAGGTGGGACCTGGTTCAGAAGCCGTTCTGCTGTTGATTGACTTCTTTACCACAGTTCCCTCCCGTCAGCAGAGAGGATCGAGGGCCGAACCTTTCCACACGCCCACCTGGTCCCCCAGAGCAGGCACCCAAAGAGCTCATTCCCTTCCCCCCACCAGCTTTATAGTCAGCGGGCCAGATTCTCAGTCAGGAAGACTTGGTCCTGGCGTGTGAGCTGAGAGGTAGCTGGGACAAGGTTTGCGCCTTGAAAGCTCCATTCACATCACACGTAAGGGAGATGATAGTCTGTGGTGCCGACAGAGTGTATAGCTAGAAGGCAGAGTGGGAGTTAGGGAGAAAACACAGCCCCTGGGGTGTTGGCTCCCAGCTTCGATGTGTAGCTGTCCAAGAAACCTCGGTCGTCACGGCCAGTGTGGAGGAAAAAGACCAGATCTGGTAGCTTAAGCCAACCAGGCTTTGTGTCTCTCCCCAGTCCACGTTACACTTCAGGAACCGCAGTCAGGGATGACTTGTGGAAATGAGACTGGTGCCTTTCCTGACTCTTCCACAGACTCGTGACTGCCAGCAAGGGTCTTCAAGCCGTCTCTTGGGGCCCTGGGTGGCTCAGTCGGTTAAGCATCCGACTTTTGA
>LNAC01000091.1:2719419-2741399 GCA_002007465.1 Ailurus styani
GCTCCCTCTTGTCTGCCCTCCCAGCACCCCGACACCTTTGCAGTCGCGGCTGAGCCTGCTCAGATTTTGGTCTCCGGATTCTCGAGACCTGGTTATTTTTCTTCCTTTGTTTTTCTCCCCGTTGGTTCTGAGGGCTTGGGTTTTACAGGCTGAGAATTCTACCCCCCACGCAGGTTTCCTTGCCTGTGTCAGCTCCTCTTTGGTACTTACAGATGTTTGCAGACAGCTAGTTCTTTCGCCCTCGGCCTTGCTGCTGTAGCCCCCATCCCTTCATCTGCTGCTTGGGGTACCTCGTTTCACTGTTCAGTTTTCCACGTTTCTTCTAGCTCCATCCTTTATGGATATTGTTTCTCTAGGCTACTGGATCAGCAGGCTGGGATGCCTGGTTTCTAGATCCAATTAAAAAAAAAAAAAAAGCCCCTTTTGGGAATGAGGCCAGTGAACCTTACCAGACTGTCCCTACATCCACAGAAGCAAGATCATTTTAAAACGTTCGGTGACTCTAGACATACTAGATGACACTGAGAGAAATACACTAATTCTTCTCCCTTTTTTCTCATTTCATTCTTAGAACAAGAGGAAAATATGGGGAGGGAGCCAAGCAGGAGACGTTCACTTTTGCCTTAACTTTGGTCTTCATCCAATGTGTGATCAATGCTGTGTTTGCCAAGATCTGTGAGTATCTCTCTAATAATCTGTTTTGTGGCCCCTCACGATCCACCTTTAAGGTTTAACTCTCAACACTCCCACCCTCTTTAGCGCTTTTAAAGCCTCTCTGTTCAGTCTTCAGAACTAATGGCTTTGGAATGGGGTAAAACCCTATTTCCTTAAATTAGACCAACTTCTGAGTCAGAAATGTGCAGAGAATGGGACTTCTGTGTGCTGGATCCCCACTGAGAACACTTAATATTTTTTTCTTTTTTCTCTTTGATTTTCCTTTATGTGTCTGCTTCAAACATGTTTTGAGCTGCTCTCTTTGTTCCCTGGGGGCTACAGCAGAGCTAACTAGTCCCTTGAACTGAATGAGCCCCCATTCCTGCTCTGCATGTGGTCTTGTGTTAGGTGTAGATGAGATTGGAGAGTCGAATAATCTTCAGAGGTTTCCCAGTCTAAGAAGACAGAAATACCTTGTGCTTCTTGTCTTATTTGACACATTCCTTTCATGTGGCTTCAGCTTTGGCTCATTGGCCCATCCTGGGCCCACCAGGTTTCTCTTACACATTTTTTTTGTCTCTTCCCAGTGATCCAGTTTTTTGACACTGCCAGGGTGGATCGTACTCGGAGCTGGCTCTATGCCGCCTGTTCTGTCTCCTATCTGGGTGCCATGGTTTCCAGCAACTCGGCACTACAGTTTGTCAACTATCCGACTCAGGTGAAACCTCAGGGTGTGATGAGGGTTGGCTCAGAAGTTGTTTGAAAAGAACTAAAAATTCTTTGCTCAGGTCTGTGACTTAAATAAAAGAGAATGTGTTGGGAGAAATTCAGAGGGCAAAGAACCATAGAGCTGAGGTCTAGTGGTGGTGGGTTGGCCATGATAGGCTATGGTTTCTGGTGCAGACCCCACAGTTACTTTTCTTAACAGAGCACCTAGCACAGTGCCTGGCACACCCCAGAGGCTCAGGTATTATTTGCTGAATTTCATTTCAGGTCCTTGGTAAATCCTGCAAGCCAATCCCAGGTAAGTGGAAGCAGATGGTCTCCCTCTACCTACCATCCTTACTCTTCCTGTAGTAGGCTCTCTACTCCTCTGCCAGAGCTGTGTATCCCTTCGGGTTGTCATCCCATCACAGCTATCTCCAGAGCTGACCCTCCATCCCTTCCCCCTGTCATCCTGTCCTCTGTATCACTTCCGGTGGCATTGGGTATGTATGGGCCGGAAGCTAGAGGCTGAACCTAGAGGCGGAACCTAGTCTGCTTCACATGCCAATCATTTTGGTGTCCTGTGTGCTTACATTGTCATTAGAGTTGAGTCCCATTTTGATCGTCAGTTTCTTTCTGTCAACCTGTCATTCATCCACTGTCCCCACCCTTTCCCTGTTCCTTCTTGGATCTTTCACCTTTGTTCTCTGCCTTTTCGCTGCCTTCTACTGTTTGTTCACCCCGTTGCTCAACCCTCTCCATCCAGGTGCCAACCTTGCGCCTTCCTCTTAGCTTCTGTAGGCCTTCCTTCTCATTTTTTTCTCCCAGAAGTCTCCTAAGATGCAGTGTTGGGCTTATCAGTGCCTGTGGGTACCCAAATTTTCCACTGTTTCTTCCCTGTAGTCATGCTCCTTGGAGTTACCCTCTTGAAGAAGAAGTACCCAATGGCCAAGTACCTGTGTGTGTTGCTAATTGTGGCTGGAGTGGCCCTTTTCATGTACAAACCCAAGAAAGTAGTTGGGATGGAAGAACACACAGTTGGCTACGGAGAGCTGCTTCTGGTATGTGATCCTGGTGGGAAAGGCAGCCTTTTCCAGTAATCACAACCAAGGAGCATCCCACCTGGGCATGCAAAAGGCTGGTTATATGTCAAGAGAGAGATTGTGATTCTCCTTGCCCCCCATTTCAGGTCTTTGTCTCTTGTTGCGTGGCCCCCGGCTCTGCTAAGGCCACAGTGGGAAGACCGAAATCTTGAACAGCTCAGCTCTCCTGGGGAAGGGGTGACTCTGAGGGCTGTGTTTAAATGCTGACGTGGGGCTGGAGAGACCTGAGAGCAAATAGGAGAGGAATAGCATGCCTCTCACTGTGGCTATCTGAGAAACCTGGAAGCCAGAGTTTAAAAATAATACTATAGTAGCTCTTGCTTACTGTGTGTTAGCCATTGTTCCCAGTGGTTTACCTATTTGGTTAATTTTTACAATAGTAACCTTATAGCATATGTAGTATTAGCTCTATTTTCCATATGGAGACACTGAGACACAGAGAGGTTAAGTCACTGGCCATGGTCACACGGCTATGAAGTGGCAGAGGTAGCAGCTCACTTTGCCCAGGCTTCTAATCTGGACAGCGGACGAGAGAGCACTCCGCCAGGCCAGGGCTACCAGGCCAGTACCAGATGTCCATTTTCCACTCTCATATGAAAATACGTGGCTCAGCACATGTTCCAGGCTTCATGGCACTGCCTCGGGAAGTGCTGGACTTCCCGTCCCACTCTGATTACATTTACTGTGTGGCTCAGATGGTTCTAGTGCCTGGGTGGGGCAGGAGGCACCGAGCACGATCTCTCCTGACCCTCCACCCATGACCGAAAGGTAGCATTTTGTTCTGAGGACTCTCTCTTAAGACAGCGGCTTTGTGAGGAGTCTCAGAAAAGTGAGAGTCCTGTGTCCTGGGTTAGGGAGGGGCCCTGGTGGCCTTCTCACTGCAGGGTGCACTCTCTCTTTTCCAGTTACTGTCTCTGACCCTGGATGGACTGACAGGCGTTTCCCAGGACCACATGCGGGCTCATTACCAAACAGGCTCCAACCACATGATGTTGAATATCAACCTTTGGTCGACATTGCTGCTGGGAGCCGGTAGGGCGTGGTTCTGCTGTTCTTTCCACATATCACCAGAGGGCAGACTGCTGTCCTCCCAACTGATCCCTGGCACAGATGCCGGTTGCTAACTTTGCCCAGGCCAAAGGCCTGTCTCACTTCCAAGATGCCCTTCTGTCCAAGCCCCTGAAAAACCTTCCTGGAGAAACTCTCCCTGGCGGGCCCTGCTTGCTACTCATGACTGGCACAATCATAGGTAGACCTATGCCAGTTTCCATGGGAGGGCACGTGGTAGTAGGTCACGGGTACCTTGGGAACTTGTCTTCTTCTGAGAGAGATGAGATATTGGTATTTGGTACATACTGAATGTAATTTGAATGTGAACATGTGTGCTTTTAAGTCAGTGCTTCCTAACCTCTTTTCAAATCTGGGCGCATATGGGAAGTATTTTTTATATAGCACAGTGGGGTTAACAGAGGAGGCTGCCGATGGCTGGAGGAGGCCAGTACTTGGGGCTGCCTTGAGATGGGGATGTGTGGGTCAGTGTCTCCCCAACATCTGAGGATCTTTGCTTCCAGTGATTTTGGCAGAAGTAGCTAATCGACTCCCAAGCCTCTCTTGGAAGAGTCTTCAGTTAGTTTCTCTAATCAGAAAACTAGGAGCAGGATGCCTGATGGGACAGTGTGAACTCAGTTCCTGCATTTTTCCACACTCCATTCTGTGGGGTACTTTCCTAGACTGTGAACAGACACAGGCGCCGGCACAGGCACACAGGGTGCTCCGTTCATCCTTTGCCATTTCTCCCCAGGGATCCTGTTCACTGGGGAGCTCTGGGAATTCTTGAGCTTTGCAGAAAGATACCCTACCATCATCTATAACATCCTGCTCTTTGGCCTGACCAGTGCCCTGGGTCAGGTGAGTGCCTCGAGACTGGGTAGCTTGGCTTCCCCAAGAGAGACCAACTGGCTGGGGGAAGCGGGCGGCAAGACTAGCCCTGATGTCATCAGACTTTGACCTTGGGGCGGAGCCCCAGGAGCCGGCCTGACCCCGCTTTCTCGGTCTTTCTAGAGCTTTATCTTCATGACAGTTGTATATTTTGGCCCCCTGACCTGCTCCATCATCACCACAACTCGAAAGTTCTTCACTATTTTGGCCTCTGTGATCCTCTTCGCCAACCCTATCAGCCCCCTGCAGTGGGTGGGCACCGTACTTGTGTTCTTGGGTAAGTTCCCTGCAGAGCTCACATCTCTGGGCACAGGGAGCAATAGTCACAGAGCTTGCTTTTTTCTCTTTTGTTTTAATTAATTAATTTTTTTAGAGAGAGTGGGAGCGGGGAGGAGCAGAGGGAGAGAGAGAGAGAATCCCAAGCAGCCTCCCCACTCAGCGTGGAGCCCGACTCCGGGTTCAGTCTCAGGACCCTGAGATCATGACCTGAACCAAAGTCAAGAGTTGGACGCTTAACCGACCAAGCCACCCAGGTGCCCTGTGACAGAACTTTAGATATTTTTTTCCCTGAAATGTGTATTTATGAAATTGATTTAGTTATTTTAGAGAAGATGTTTTTTAAAAAGGAAAGGAAGCAAAAAAAGAAAGAAAAGAAAAAAAAAGAAAGAAAGGAAGGGAAGGAGGGAAGGAAGGAAGGAAAGGAAAGGAAGGAAAGAAAAGAAAGGAAAGGAAGGAAAGAAAAGAAAGGAAAGGAATGAAAGAAAAGAAAGGAAAGAAAGAATGCATTGCCTCTAACCCACCCTTCCTAACGAGCATTTCATTTCAAACACTGAACAGAGAAAATTGTATTTTCTACCAATCTGTGTAGCAACAGAGAACTAGCTAAGAAGTTTTGACATTTTTTCTTTTAGTTTTACTACATTTTATTATATATGTAATTACATATATAATATATAATTATGTATATTATATATATATGATATATATATGTAATTACCTATATCTTAGTGATTTTTTTCATCTGATGCCATATTTTTTCTCTGAGGGAGTTCTATAAAACCAGTGTTTGGAGTTAGTTTTATTTAAAGCCCCAATTTTGGAGAACCAAGGCTGACCTTCCCCTCCCCCCCCACGCTACTCTCAAAATCATTGGTAGGTTTCATTTCTGCTCATAAAGCTAAGTCCATCTTCTCCCTTTTCATAGGTCTCGGTCTCGATGCCAAGTTTGGGAAAGGAGCCAAGAAGACATCCCACTAGGAAGAGAGAGACTACCTCCACTTCGAAAATATTTAAGTTATTATCTCAAATACGGACATCTCTTGGGCAAATGGACATAATAGGGATAAAGGACTGGGTTCCAGTCTGTTTTTGGTTTTTGTGGGTTTTTTTGTTTGTTTGTCTGTTTTTTAAGAAAAGGAAGCAAAATCTCATATTCTGAAAAAAGCACTTGGATTTTAACAAGACAGAGTTGCAGTTTCTGTTCTGGATGACCTGGAGCCCGGCCTAACGCAAAGAGAGGGGGGAGAGGGAAGAGGCAGAGCTTGATGCTCTTTGCCCAAGCTCCCTCTTGGGTGCAGGAAACCCGGCTGGGTGGCGAATTCCCTCCCAAGCATTGTAGGGAGGAACTTGAATAGACTTGAAGCTGGGCTTGTGGCCTCTGTTCCCACAGGTGAGGGTGTAAATCTGCCAGGACAGGTGGCTGGCTGTTAGAGCCAGAGCATATCAAAATCACTTTATCTCTTCAAGCTCTGGTGGGCAAATATTTCCTTAAAAACTCCAGATACAGTCTTTCCTCAGGAAACCTCCCTTGAGGTTGGGGGGAAATGAACCCAGAGCCTCAGAGCCTGCTGTGTTTTCACATTTCCCCACGGCAGCCTCTTCATCCAGAGCTCAGGTAAGCCCGAAGCGGAGACCCGGTGTATATATCATGAACAGCCTGGGAAGGTCAATTCCCTCCCTCTGTCTCCGAGTCTGTTCTCGGTCCACCTGGTCTCCTCCTGGGGAGGCTGGTTTAATCCTATTCCCCTGTTCCCTTCGGCTGCTAAAGCATTGCAGTCCTCTGCCGTCGTGGCCGTGCCAAGGTGTCCCCATGCCAACTTCTGCCTGTTGAAAGGGATGCTGGCGGAAGACTTGGTGGCTGGGTGCTGGCACAGAGCATCAAGTTTCCTGGGTGGCAGTGGGGGGAGAAGGCGGAGCATGGAGCCGAGCCACCTGCCCACGGCCGCCTTCAGAGCTGGAAATCGCAATCCTCCACGGACCAAACTTTACACATGAAAGTGCATTTCCACCAGCTGCAACTTTCACTCCATCTGTTCAGCAGCCCCAGCCCCTTGGCTCTCCAGCTGGGAGCCCAGCCTCCTTCCTGAGCGGCTGCCTCGCCACCCCTCCCCAGCCTTTCAAGCCAGCCGCACTTGAGCTCCTGTCGCTCTCTAGGGGCGCTGGTGTTGCTGCAGCTCTGCCCCCAAAGGCCCCCTTACATTTTGAACTCCTCGAGAGGAGAGGTTTTAAGTAAGTCTGGCTGAAATAACTTCCTTCTCCACTCCCATTCCCCGCTCTGTTTTTTTTCATCCCAAAGTTTGCATCAATTAGCCCCTTCCCTTCTGGATTGATAGTTCTTCCAAACTGTCTTCTGTGGATTGGATAGGTGGTTAGAACGTGTGACCAGTGCCAGGGACGTTCACGCCTGTCCTCCCGACCATCTGACTAATCCTCTCCACCTCCAGTCCCTGCCCTTCCCAACTAGCGGTCTCAGAGATGCCTAATGCTAGGCGCCAAGAGCAAGAAAGAATCTTCAACAGCCCAGCGTGGTTCGCACCTGCTACTAGAGCAAGTATGTCCTACCTACTGTGTGCCAAGAGCTGGCTGCTGGTGTATCTATTCAGCACCCCCGTCTGCCCCTCTAACCCATCACTCCCATGTGCTGCGCACCATGAACTTGCTGGGAGTTCAAAGCTGAGTGGGACCAGTACTTACCCCCTGGGGGGGTTCACAGTCTAGTAGGGAATCAGGTAAACAAATCATTGCATCTCAGACACGGAGCTAACAACCAAGTGTCTGGGCAAGGCGAGGCTTGAGCTGCAGCGTGTGGGAAGATGAAAGGTGGAGGAAAGTGGAGCCAAGTGGGAAATGGGGTTTTCAACTGCCGGGCCTCCCCGCGTGCTCCTGCCTTCAGTCAGGTCAAGTGAGAGCAGTGGCTCTGTCCTGAGGCTGTCGTTCAGCCCAAAGGGGAGCAGGTGACTACGTGGTGTGAGCTGTCGCTGTACTCGGTGACGCGCTTACCTATGGGATCGTGGGAACCCAGTGTGCTGGGTTTGACCAAAGCAACAGCGCTCTGTCAGGGCATAAGGGCGGATAAATGTGAAATACCAGGCAAGTTTCAACAAAAGTAGTGTTGATCACTAACCCTGGGCGGCCTGATGCCTCAGGTTTCTCAAGATCAAAGGACTTTTCAAATCTGTCGTTAATTCTCAGCTATGTGTGTGTGTGTGTGGGGGGGGGAGAAGGGTAGCCAGCACACCAGTTTCCCCAAACACTGTATTTTTAGTTTGGGGTGTACTGTACCTGATGCCTATTTTGGTCAAACCTTCAGGTCAGTCTCCTCAGCTGTTGGTGCTCAGGCTCGTGGAAAAGCAGTCTGTCCATCTCCTGGACACCTCGTAGCCTCGTGTGAAGGCAGTGACCCACCAATGTGATTTGGGGTAAAAACAGGGTGAAAGCTATTCTGGAATTAAACATTAAAAGAAAGAGTCTGCATTGTTTTTAAAGGGACGGGAATTAATGCCATCTTTCAGGCGAGGCATTTAGGAACGGATGATGTGTTTTCCCACAGCCCTGTGACACCCTTGCGAAGAGGACCGAGCAAGCCCCCTGTCCCTTATGGAAATGGAAAAACAAGTTAGGGAAGGCTGGGTGACCTGCGGCAGGTCCCTGGGTATGTGCCTACGAGATGAACTAGAACTCAAGGTTCCCCGAGTCCTAGTGGCATCTTGGACCTGTGCCCTCAGAGGAGGAGAGGCAGAGCTCCTCAGGAGGCCCATTGCCTGTGCTGTCTGGTCCCGCTTGTCAGTGGAACAGTTTGCACATTTTATGAGTGGGGCTGCTGCTGGTCACTTTCTCCAGATGCCGTGGCAGCGAAATCCTGGGTCTCTGCGGGATCATTCAACTCTTCCCTGAAAACACACCAGCTGTCTTCAGGAGCCACGACCTCACATATTTATTGAACTCCTTTCCCAAGCCTCTTTAGTTCTTGAGAATTTGTCCTCCCAACACTCCTGAGAAGAACTTAGGCCAGGACGAGACTCCCTGCATTTGGGATAGGGAGCCAGAAACCCACCCCAGTGCAAAAGCCGGAAGTCCCGTGGCTATGGGAAGGCAGGGTCCGGAAGTGAGTCTTCACTTCCCACATGTCAGAGGTCAGAGAGCTAAGCCACTTGTTTCCAGCCATTTGGATTTCCTGGTCCAGTAGAATTTCCAAATAATCTGGGGGGGCTGGCTTTCTATTTTTTTTTTTAAAGTAAGGACATTAAAACAAAAAAACCTATCACCAACATGGCTTACAACAAGTCATTTTAACTCTAAAAATTTTAGGGAAATCTCCAAATAAAGGACGCTTCTTCCAAAAGAAATTATACTTGGAAACCATACTACGGTGTAGATGACATAATTTTTTAGATACAGAAAATGTTCAACATAAAGTGTTCTTATATGATAATACATTGTACAATATATCCTTATGATTGTTTGCACAATACAACACGGTCAATTTGGGGGCTGTGTTCCACAATGCAGTCCACTGACCCTGGAATGTCACACAAACTGATGCTGACAAAGATGGAAGCAACTCGAAATGAGATTTTACATCATTTAGAACATTCGGAGAGTCTGAAAACAACATCCCCTTGACCTGGGCCACTTCTGCCTTCCCTCTGTAGGGTTAGGAAGAGAGCGGGCTGTGGGGATCAGCGAGCTTTCCAGTAAGGGCTGTAGGAGGGAGACCTGGAGACTTGGAACACCCTGCTCCAAGATCTCCCAAAATGTTCCAGCCATGGCTTTGATCACCCAGCTCGGAGTGTCCAGAATTTTCTCTGGAGGGTTATCACCTACTGATTAAAGTCAATTTCTGACAGACGTAGTCCTTAGAACAAGGAGCCTACGCCGGCCATGGCAAGAAGGGCGAGAAGGGGAACGAAGAGCGTCTTGGACTAGGGAGTGACTTTATTCCGTGCCTTCCGCTCAGCTGAGGTGTAAGTCCACAAATGCTGGTGGCTTTTCTGTCCAAATCTGCCTGATTCCCTGTTATTTCTGGGAGAAGTGGAAGAGGAAAGAGGTTCACGGCATTTACGAAGGGGAGGGACTGAAGGTTTCTTGCTGCCCACTTCTGTGTCCTGTCACCATATGTGGGCGGCCAAAGCTAGCAGAAGTGCCCCGTTGCAGTGTAGGTTCTGACTGGACACCATTTCCTCCTCCTCAGGGTCTAGAAGTGCCACATTGGGACCACAGCCCTACGAGAAATGTGTCACTCTTACGTGAAGGCTTGGAACTCCCTGAAATTTTAAGTAAAAGTGTCTGTGCATGAAAACAGAAAAGAAAAGTGTCTCTGTGTGTGTCCATAATGGCACAAGTGCTCACACATATGTCAAGCTGGTCAGTTCATTTTTCTTTCTTTTTTTTTTTGTTTTTTGTTTGGTGGTTCATTTTTCTGTAAAGAGTCCATAGCTCTTTTCAGATCCTCAAAGGGATTCATACACGGTATCGGCCATCACCCTGGGGCTCATTTAATGAAAAGTGACTCCACAAATACAGCGGTGTAACTGGGCACCACTGCAAAATATAAGAAAGCATCATCCCCAGCTCTGCTTAGGGGAGGGGTGGGGGTGAGGTTGCAGAGCTAGAATGACCCATTCAAGTTCATTTCTTGTTTTCTCCTGGCCCCTCCACACACTTTATTTGGGATTGTCCCATTCAGCAAATTAAAACACAGGATGCCCACCTAAGTGTAAATGGCAGATAAACAACACAAAAATTTTTTTAATATAAGTATGTCTCATCTAATACTTGGGACATACTTTTATTACAAATTATGTGTGCAATATTTGAGGTATACTTATGTGTTGTTTATCTGAAATTCAAGTTTAGCCAGTGTTGCGTATTTATCTGACAAGCCTGTGGCATTAGTCATTGTTACACATGTTCTCACCGGCCTTTCTTTTCTTCTCATCACCCCTTGCAAATCTGCGCAAATCCAAGTACTTTTTTGCTCAGGGCCAAACATGGTTGAATTCCCCTTTTGGCCTCAGGGAGGTGCAAGCCTAGACCTCGTCGGCAGGGGGCACCATTTTCTTAAAATCGATCCCCAGTGGCGCTTCCGGGGCCTCAGGAAGAGAAAGTGGGGCATTGAATGGAGTTCTGTTTGCTGCTCCTGTCTTCCCTCCCCAGCTCCCTTCTCCCCGCCTCACACCTTGCCAGACTTATCTCTGAAACAAGACTGCTCCTGTTGCTTCACTCCTTAAATCACTTCGAAGGGTCCACGGTTACCATCAGACCACAGCATAAAAAGGGCTTCAAGATCCCACCAGAGTCTGTTTTCCCCTGCTTCAACTCCTGCTGCTTCTACCCTCCGTGATCCCAGCCATCTCACACTTCCCAGCATTTCCATTCACCAAGAACTATTTGCAGTTTCCCTGTACACTATTTACTGCCGTGCCTGTGCCCATAGTTCCCTCTGCTCGGAATTCCCTTTCCCACCTGGTGCTTGCAGCGTCTCCATTCATTCAACACATCGCACCAGCATGTACGGAGACCAGCCTGGTACCAGGCACTCAGCCTTGCCCCCGAGATACCGTACAGGAGGCAGCCAGCCACGGCCCCTCCTTGTGGATCTCACGATGGGGGCGGGGAGGGGAGGAACAATAAGCAAGTTCTCAAATCAACATGATACTTAAAATTGGTTCTGGGGTTAACCAATCTGACTTCTTCCAGTAGAGTTGATGGTTCCCTCCTCTGGTCCTCTGATAGCTTTTCATTTTAAGGGTCCCAAATTCTAACACCTGCACAATGTTTGCAGGAAGCCTGAATGAATGAAGCCGGCCAGTTGGAGCGAATAGGGAAGGAGGGTGGGGTGGAGAGGTGGGGGTGTGTGTGGCCTGTGACACACTGAGACTCTGTGTCCCTCCAAAGGGGACAGTGGCTTATACCTCTTCCCGATTTTTGCCAAATCTGTCACTTCAAAAAAAAAAAAAAAGAAGATGGAAATACCCATTTTTACATGAACTCTTCCAATTTTTAAAATTCTTTGCCAGCCAAACTAAATACACCAATAGGGTCGACTTGGCCCAGGACCATTAGTTCACCCCCTAACCTATGACAACACTGTATTACTCCCTTGCCTCTGATTAATATTTATGGCTATTTTTTCCCCCGAGACCACGCCCTTGTGTCTTTCGCTCCTAACACAGTGAGTGGCCCATGGTAGGTGCCACACATCAATCAGTGTTCGTGGAAGGGCCCAAGGGAGGGAGGAGGGACACAAACGGGGAAACAACAGGTTGTTGATGGAAATTCTTACTACTCCTGCTTTGGGCATCAGACAGATGGACCAAGGAAGCCTGAAACAGTTTATTGCTGAGTGTGCCTGTGTGCGTGAGTGAGTTCCCATGCTAGCAGGTGTGACAGCTGGAAAATGTGTCTAAGAACCATCAGTTCCTTTCTTGGTGGGCTCCCAAGCCCTCGCTCCCCATTGTTGGCGGATGGGAGGGAGGAGAAGAGGCAGGGCTCGCGGTGGACTCCTGGCTTCCTTCCAGGACCTGTAGTCGCTGGCACAGAGATCAGAAAGAGCTTATATAGGCTTTTGGTACCAACCGATCCATCCTCAGGGGAAGGCGCCTGGCAGCTGCTGTCACCCACCGCCTCCCTGCTAGAGTGCCCACTGCATAGCAAGCAGTTGCGGGGGGCTCGCTTGAGCAGAGCGAGATAATCAAAATGACCCTTTGCCGGGCACCGGGGAGTCAAAACATGCAAGTTAAAGAGAAGGACGGGGTGGGGGGGCTTAGACTCCCCGTTGCAGCCCCTCAGAAACAGAGCAGGAGTTTGACCCCTGGAGCAGTCTGCTGATTTCCATGAATGGCATGCTGTCCCCCTTTTTTTTTTTTAAATCAAGAGAGGAGTCTGCCTTGTGCTCACACAGAGCATCTCCCATGCATCCTTACTGCCCCGATGAATAAGAACATATCTTTGGAAAATAGACATCGGAGGCTTAGAAAGTACATTTTGTCTAATTTTCAGAAGTAACTAGATCATTCAAGAATCAGAACCTCCATCTTGGCCCTGACACCTCTTGTGAGGTCTGGAAAATGCCATTTTCTGAATCAGAGAGTGGGGAGGGTGTTGGGGCAGTCTGAAGTGCATAGGAGTCCCTCTGGAAGCTGGACTAGCGAAGTTTTTGCCCCCTGACTCTCCTTCTGGTGAGAGGTCTCTTGAAAGCCAGGGTCACCTCCAGCTCCCAGGCAGGGTGCCTCTTGCTCCCTACCGGTGCTTGGTCAGCCAGAAGCTTTGAAGCAAGACTTCCAGGAAGCAATGTCTCCCACAGGCGGTGCTGACTCAGCCCAGACTCCAGGCTTTAAGTCTGGTCCCCTTCCCAGAGAAGCCAGAGGCACAGAGTGGAGCTGTGCTCCTGGGCTGTGTTCCAGCTGCCGGGAAAGTGGGGAAGGGGGGCATGGACCCTGAATTGTTTAGGCTTTTGCTAAGGGAAAGGGGATGGGGACTCGACAGTCTCCTGACTCCTCCGGGTTCCAGCACCCTTTAACGAAATCTTTTCCACGTTCCCAGAGGCAGGGATGGTGGCTAATTCAGGACTTTGCATTTGGGAATGAGAACATCCTTCGATATGTTCCCTGGCTCTCATTTCTAATCTGCCATGGGGGTGGAGGTGGTGTGACTGACCAGTTCTCTGACTCTCCAACATCCTCTTCCCCAGATTACCCTCCTTGGGTTAAAGGGAGGCTCATGCACTCTCTCTCCTCCTGACCTTTGCAACAAACTACCTGATTGCTTCCACCTCTT
Source organism: Ailurus styani (assembly GCA_002007465.1). Taxonomy (NCBI): domain Eukaryota; kingdom Metazoa; phylum Chordata; class Mammalia; order Carnivora; family Ailuridae; genus Ailurus; species Ailurus styani. The sequence continues at coordinate 2,732,877 of LNAC01000091.1, forward strand.
CTTCCCTCCTCCCTGCCCTTCCTCCCTGGGCCCTTTGCTGTCATTTTCCTCTCTCCATACTCCTACCTTCTCTCTCTTCTTCTTCTTCTTCTTCTCTCTCTCTCTCTCTCTCTCCCGTCCCTGCGGTTCTGATGGCAAATCCCTTCCCTGGCACAGACCTTCCACTTGCTCGCCAGCCCTGCTGGGTTACTTTCCTCATTCTGTAGCCTCTATCCAATTATCTCTCTGGCCAGGCTAGTTGGGAGCCCTCTCCTCCAGCCGCCCTTCCTCCTGCCTTCCTGCTGCTGGCAATGCTGTCACCCCCGATTCATTTCCATTTGGGGATGGGGGTGGAGAACTTTTTGGAATGAACTGGGAGACGTTTGGCAATCCATTCTGCCTTCTACTCCAAGGACCCCAGAAGAGAATCTTAGAGAAGAGGACACCATTTCACAGAGCATGAAGGGCTGCAGGATCTAGTTTTAACGAACGTGGGATCAAAAGCTGTTTAGAGTCAGCCAGCCAGTCCTAAAAACAAGGGCCCATCAACAGGGAGGACCGGAGGCCTTTGCCACAGAAAACGAAGCCGTGACTCAAAGGCGTCACATAGATGCTTCCTTGCTCATCCACGTTCCTGAGTTTAATGTCTTTGGCTTGGGAATTAACTTTGAGACTTTTCCAACACAGATAAAAATAGAGCTCATAAATGCCATCACAGGCACTTTCCGATAAGGTGGCCTTTTAAGGGAAGGCTGGGCTCCCAAACAGAGGGTGTGAGTCAAAGAGCCTGAGTGGGTGTTCAGAGTGCCCAAGACCAGCCTGCTGACCGGCCTGTGGCCAAACAGTGGAGGCAGGAAGAGGAAGCTGCTGGAGGCTTCTGTGCCTGAAACCTCAGGAACCTGAGAGGAATGTTTCCATCACTCATTCATCTGTTTATGCCTCCCATGAGCTTTTACCTGAATACCTACCATGTGCTAGAAACACTGCTTGGTGCTAGAAATGAGATAGAGGAAAAGAAAAAGAAACTCTGTCCCCATGGAGCTTACCACCTAGTGAGGGGCACAGACAGGGGCCAGGTGAGAATGATTCAGGGGGAGAGTGCAGTGGGAGGGGAGCTTCGGGGAGCCCCAGTTCAGGGTTAGGGGGGGTCTTCCTTGCACAGCTGCCTGGAGGAACAGATGGGTAAAATCAAAGCCTGGAGAAGCAGCAGAGAATTGGCCAGGGGAAGGTGGGAGTGAGGGCAGGGAAAGATGTGGGGAAGACTGTTCTGGTAAGAAGTAACAGCAGAGCAAAAACAGAGAACTTGGTTTACTCGTGGGAATTGAAAGTAGCTCTGTGTGTGATGGAAATCTGTACAGCTAAGCAGGGCGGGGAGGGTAGGAGAGCCACTGGAGACAAAGGCACAGTCCCTGGTAAAGAGCCTTTCGCCCTATTAAGGAGTTTGGACTTTATCCTGAGGGTAACGGGCAGCCGTGGAAGGGTTGCCTGCAAAGAAGTGAGTCCATTGGATTGACATTTTAGGAAGCTGACTCTGGCTGCAGAGCAGAGAATGAACTGGAAGAAGAGCAGAGGCTGGGAGGCCAGTGAGGAGGTAGGCATCATTCAGGGAAGAATTGGGGAAGTGTCCATGAAGACGGAAGGAAGTAGGCAGAGCCGGGCCATAACTGAGGGACGGAATTGTCAGAACATGGGGGAGCATCTGAAGTGGGCTGGAGGAATCGGGGGCCGTTCCCAGTTCCCAGACTCAGCTGCTTGGTGGGACAGAGAAACCTGGAAGAGAAGCGTGTTTTAGATCTGCTATGAGGTGCCTGGGGGACATCCCCTGAGGCTATCAGGCTGCTAGTCGGGTGTGTCAAAGTCGGGAGCTCGAGAAAGATCTGGCTCAAGATGGATTTGAAATATTCTTTAGCAAATGGGTGGTAGTGGAGCCATGAAAGCGAATGAGCGATCTCGAGGCAAGTGAGGACAGTGTGAGGAGGAGAGGAACCGAATAGAATCCAAGGAAAATGGATATAAAAAGGATGGCCAAAGGCAGAGCCCCAAAGGAGACTGAGAAGGAGCAGCCAGAGAAGCAGAAGGAAAACCAGGAGAAGTGGTCATCCTTCTCCTGCCAAGAGTGCCCTGACTTCCCTTTGGGAATTCATTCCTCCCTGTTCTGGGCCCTGGGGCTTGGGACTTAGAGGAAAGAGGCTGACTGGCTCTACCTAATCCTCCTGCCCCACCTCCCACAGCCCCCCCCCCCTTGCTCACTGTCTCGAGCTACACATTTCCCTTGAGTTTCACAGAATCCACACTCTGCCTGGCCTGCGGATCTCCATGTCTCTGGGCTGTTTTCCTCCCTCATTCCCCTTCTCCACATCCCTAGCCCACTGACCTTCCATGTAGGCTTCCAACCTCTTACTCAAGCCTTCCCTCACGTTCCAGACAAGACCAGGGCTCTCTGTCATTCATTCGTTCCCTCCTTTGTTCAGTGTCTACTAAACACCGGCTGTCCACGTGTGTGCACTGTGCCCAATGCTGGGACATTCTGGAGAGAAGAATAGACAGCTGTGGAACTGAGAGTTGATCAAGCAAGACCTATAATAAACCTGTAAATACTCAAAAAATTAAAAATTGTTGTTAGTATTGTGAGGGAAGTAAACAGAGTACCATGATTGAAGGTAACAGAAGGTCCTTGTCTGGGATGGGGTAGGTGGTCAGAGGAGGCTCTCTGAGGATGTGAAATTAAACTGAGACCTGAAAGAACCTGCCATGTGAGAAGTTAGGGTGGAAGTGTTCCATGCAGAGGGAACAGTAACCGAAAATGTCTATGGAGGGAACGGTCTTGATGGGCTTTACCGGTTACAAAAATTGACACGTGGTGGGCAGGGCTGAGGACAGGGAAGAAGGGACACGAGATGTGGTTGAACCTGAGACTCTTGTAGGCGGGGGTACAAAGTTCGGATTTTGTTCTTGGTGCAATGAAAAGCATTCAAAGGTTTTGAGCAGGGGTGCAACATAATCTGACTTAAGTTTTAATTAGATCATCCTGGTTGCTGAGTGAAGAATGGGTGGAGGGACAAGCCAAATACTAAGGACACTATTTAGGATCCTCTCACTGTGGTTCAGGCAAAAGAGGGTGGTGGCTAAGACTTAAATGGGACTGGGAAGGTCAAGAGAAGTGGATGGATTCAAGGGATACTTTGAAACTAGGGCTTCTGGGAACTTCTGATGGATCAGATGTGAGGTATCAAGGGGGGGAGAAGGAGTTGAAGGATGATGACTGATTCCTGACTTGACTGAGTGGAAAGAGAACCAGGCTGGCTTGACTTGACCTTTCCCAGACTCATTGGTCCCTCTACTCGCTTCCTTGGAGCCCCTGAAGCAAATATTCAGAAGCTCAGAGCTTGAGAAGCGAGTGCCATTCGAAAACCACCAGGTTGAAGAATCTAATGGCTCCTTCCAGTTTTGGAATTCTTTAAATTCTAAACAAAAACCCCTAGCTGAATAAAGAAAATATTTCTATTTCTTTCAACCTCTGTAGTTACAATGGTAGAGCTCTCTACCCAGGGAGCATTCAGTAAGTGCTAGTTGACTGTTCACTTTGGCACAGATCTTCTATAATTGAATTTTAGATTAAATTTTTTAAAAAAAAACAGGATTCTAACATAGGGTAAATTTTCAATTGAAATCAATTCACCTTGATAAAAGAGAGCCATGGCAAGGATAATCTAAAATTATAAAATCCGAAGTAATTTCTACTTGACTTGAGGCAGAGAAAAAAATGTGTTTTTGCTACACTAATGATCTACATTTAGGTATATGGTATTCTAGAGCAAATGCCAACAGGTGGTAGATCAATCCCATTCAGAATAGGACAAAAAAAAAGAACCACTGAAAATAATTCCTAACAGTGAATAATCTCTATTCGCTAATACAATCTTTGTTGAAAACGAACATCAGCCCTCTAAAACTTATTTTGAAGCGATGACTTTGGGTTATTTTTAGACGGAGTTAAAGCTGCATGAGACGACTGTGTTGCCAGTCCAAGGCAAAAATCAGAGGAAAGCTAGGACTCAAACTTGCCACTTCCTCTCTTCTCTTTCCCACTGTTGCTTCTTTGCCTGGTACTCCACTCCTCAGACATCATGTTTGCCAGCCATTTTTCCAAGTTAAAAACAAACTCAGAACTTCAGTTGTTCTATAAGCACATAGGTCAAATCCTCAGATAGCCACACCATTATAAGCCTGTTGTGTTATTAAAGAGAGAAGTAAAATAACATAATGCCTTTCGAATGTCAGCCCTTGTGAACAAACACCATGTCATTTGATGCTGCTTATTACCCTGTGATGGATGCCCCATGTCGTAGATGAGATGGGAGAACTGGTCTCCAGCATCCGCTCTGCGAACCCTCTGCTGTGGAGAACATCAGGGAGAAGGTGTGCTAAGCACTTCTTCATGGACACTGTAGCAGCTCGGCTGTCCGGGCCCAGGATGCTGACCAAGACTGGCCACCTGGGTGCTGCTGCCTGGGTTTGAGGTTTGCAGCATGGGGCACAAAGATGGAAGACGTTTAGACATCTTTTGCCACTGTAGCAGCAGAAGCCCTGTGGCTGGTGGTGGCCCTCTGTGGCAGCGCCCAGCAGTGGGACCTCCTGGCCACAGTGTCCTGCTGAGGAAGGCTGTTCTTCCTCCATGAGCCTTTGGTTTTCAGTCAGATTTCTGAATCTGATTCTTGAGGTCCTGTCGGTTCTGGAGGCCAGAGGTATTTCTTCAGTAAATTCCAGTTTGGGTTGAGAGAGCCAGAGCTGGTCCGATTCTCACAAGCAGAGAGCCTGACCCATCTGTGAGGAAACAGACTCCAAGTCTTGTCCACAGGCCCCAGCTAGCAAGGGGCCATGTTCTGGCTGAGAAGCTTGTGTTGTTCCTTTGATTCCCTGCTTCCCAAAGAACTTGAAAGAATTGGAGAAAAGGAGAGCATGGTATACAGATGAAAGCCGGGCTTGGAGAGCAGCAGCTCTGTGAACATTTACCCCCCAGTTCACATTCAGTAACACATCCCTAAACAAGCGGGGTCTGCTCTGTGCCAGGGACTCTGCTGCATTCAAATATCATCTCAGTTAATCCATACAACTATACGATACGGTGGACATTATTTCCTCCGTTGTTCAGGTGGAAAAACTAAGGCTCACAGAGGTTTTGTCCAAGTTTATATTATAAGTGTTTGTGTTGAACTTGGGTCTCCAGGCAAGGAGGTTGGAACTCATTCATTAAGCCATAGCTACCTTGCTATGAAATTTAATCAATCAATCGATATTTCTCCACTGCCAATTTTCCATTAATCCCATTGTGGCCTCAGCACCACCTCATCAATGTGGTCCTGTTGACATTCTTCCTTGCATATGGTTTTACACTTGTGTCTCAGAGTATGTCATCTGTCTCCGTTCTTTTAGACTGGGAACTTCCAAAGCACAGGACCAGGCCTCCCCACTGAGGATATTCCTGCCTGCATAGACATCTCTGATGTCCCTGTGGGGCTCCACCACGGAGGGCTGGGGGTTCATTGCCTGGCCAACTGAATCACTGTACAGAGAGGAGAGAAGGATCTTGTATCTTGCTACAGTGCTTACAACCAGATGGGAGTCTGGACTCTTCTGTTCAGTCCTGCCTGCCTCCACCTCCCCTACAGCTTCAAGGGAAATCATGCCTTTGCTTACTGGACTGTACAATGGAGCCGAAGATCTTCATTGGCAGTATAAAGACCAGATGTCTTTCGGTCATTTGAGATGGAGCCCTTGCCCGGACCTGGCTCATTTTGGCCAATGAATACTTTGTTATTTGTGTTTTGGAATTAAGAAAACGGAGTTCAGCACGTTTCCTACCACCACAAGGAGCAATGAATTGAATTGGTGCCATTGTAAGCTTGATTGTTGTTGCATAGATAAAACCCTCATTAAGTCCCTCAAGAGAAGAAAAGAATTTTATTTTGAAGAGAGAGGAGAGGGGAGGGGGCGTTTCTTGCTTGTCGGCAGTTACAACAACAGAACAGTAAATGGAGGAAATAATGAAATAACTGCACTTTCCCCCCCAAACCTCGTCAAGAGGCTGAGTGAGTTTTTAATTAGTGCTTCGTTTTCAATAAATCCGTATCTGTACGTGGCGCTGATGCTTTCCTGGATAAGGGAAAGATAATAATGAGAATCCTATTTTTCAGTCCCACACTAAAGGGATGCCTCGTATATTTAATCATGCTGTAGAAATCCTGGCAGCTTTCTCTGAGCCCAGCCTCTGCTCTAATTACATTTCTAGATTTTAGTAAATTGAAAGGGAAAATGTAGGAACAAAATAATTAAAACCGAAGAGGAAGTGCATATTAAAAAGGAGAAGCTGTTTAAAATTCTTCCACACAGTGTTTCCAAGGACATCTACAGGCGTTTAATCAGATCCACACCAAATCAAAGCCCTTTGTGCAGAGGCCACATCTCAGGTGGGCGGGATGGTCCCCACAGCAGAACGGGAGCCTCGTTTTACCAGGCTACAGATGGGGTAGGACTCATGTCCTTCCAGATCTCTGGAGATTCAGGGCTGGCCTGGACAAGCTGCTGCACAGACTCACTAGCCCGGAGGAGTCCCTTCCCCGGGTGTCAGGCAGAATCTGACTACAGTGGATTGATTAGCCCCAAGTGTGAGGTAGCTAAACTATGCTGTCCCCACCTCCAGTTTCACTTTTCTGCACCTCTTTCCCCCCTCTTTCCCCCCCCTCATGCTCCTCCCTCCAAGGAGTACCCTTTTTCTTTCTTCCTTGCCAATCTGCGGACTCTGAAGTGAAGATAACAGGAACTGAACAGCCTCAGTGACACCAGGAGTTAATTACTTGAGCCGGGTTAACTGGTTACCTATGGGGCACTCTGAATTTCCACAAGGACCAAAAACCTTGCTGGCTTCAGCTAGAGGGATGAATGTTTGTTGAGGATGATGATGAGTGGAACCTCATTGGAAAGTTTCAAGCATCAGCCTACCAGGTGATAAAAGCTCTTTTTGTTTTAAGCGAGGTAGGCCCAGTACTGACATCATGGCGGAAGTTAGGACTTCCATTTCTCGATCATGTTGTCTGAAATACAGTTGGAGCAAGCTCTAACAGCTTGGAAGGCTTTGTCTGTGATTCCTAGGACATTTTAAATTGTGGGATTGTAGGGCATGCTTGTGTACTTGAAAGTGGAAGGCAGCCTGGCACCTTCTTTCTTTCCAAACCCCTGTGGCTTTGCTCATGGGCTCCCAGCCTTCCCTAATGAACAGATTCACCGGCCACCTGGCGCCAGGACACATGTGGCAGGAGACAAGTGAGCACGGTCTCCTGGAGACAGTCCCATGGCAGCAAAGCTTCCGGAAGCTGTTCCCAAGGCAGGGCCCACACTTTATCACCCCATGACCTGCAGGTTTACTGGGCTGCTCTTTTGGGTCCAATGCCTCTGACATTTGAGTGCATATGTCTGTGTAATGATACTGTCTCAGTGTGGAAAAGAGACAATACCTGCTTTGGATTATCTGGCTTGATTCCACAGGAACAATTTTTGAAAGTTTAAGTTAAAGGAAAGTATCATAGCAATAACAAATATTCCATCATTGACATTATCACTTTAACATGGGGCTGACATTTTTTTCCTCCCAGGGCCAAGATGCTGGAGGCTTTTTTTCTTTTACCCAACTCAGGAGTCACTGATGGCCCTTGGGAGCCAGGATGGGAGGCCAGCTGGGGACCCGCGTGTCCAAGACAACAAGTTGTCACTGAATCAAGTCCCTTTCCGTTAAGCCACCCACATGCCCGCCTTCCCCCAAGAGGATGGTGCTTGGTTTTGTTTCCAAATGCCAAAATCTAAGTGACTTAAAGGTCTTTAGAATTATCATAAAGTCCAAAAAATAGTTTACTGACACAAAGCTTTCAGAAAAAGTGAGGGAATGCAAGTTAAAGTTGTCGATGATCCATACACTTCTTGCAAGTATCAACTGCTGTTGTTCAATGCCTTTATTGTTACGCTGCCTACACCGACCCCCCCCCCACCCTTGGTAGGCCTCTGTTAGGTCCTCGCACCTCCGCAGAGCCTGCCGCGCCGGGCGTGCAACCCCCTCCGTGTTCCCGCCTCTTTCTAGTCAGGCCCCTCCTTCTGCTCAAATCCCCCGGCCCAGTGGAGCCGGTGGGACGCACGCGCAGTAAGGGAGGTAGGCGGAGTCTTGAGGAAGAGGGAGGAGGGGCAGGAGAACCCAGGGAGGGGAGAAGAGGGGCGGAGGCCGCGCGGGGTGGGGCCCGGCGGGTACGCGCTCGCTGCGTCTACGTGCTGACGCCATGACGCCCCGGCCGGTGTGTGTCGGTGTGTGTGTGTGTGTGTGAGTGTGCGCGCTGCGAGTGTGTGTGTATTTGTGTATCGGCGGTCCCGCAGGTCCCGGATGTTGCGGACAGTATGAAGCGAGCGCAGGGGGACGGGGACCAGCAGCTGTCGCCGCCGTTCTCAGGTGAGTGGGGGGAGGAGAGTCAAGGGAGAGGGTTGTCCTGTCGGGAGTGTGGGGGG